>JAVIXY010000088.1:0-19379 GCA_033030565.1 Fusarium nematophilum
ATCTCCCTAGGTAGCTTTAAAGCTTACCCTTAAGCTTAAAAGAAACTGCCTTTAGGCCTATTTTAGGTCTTACTTAAATAGGTAACGAGGGGCTAAACCTTCGCCGGGGTTTTCCCGGGGCTTCTCCGACCTCTAACTAAGACTGTGTGCACCGCCACGCAGATCAAAGCGGGACCGAAACCTGGACCCAGTGACGACACCGCAACCCCGAACTGGGAGCTCTCACCAATACAACCCAGAACCGAGTTCGAAGAGCGGAGAGGTCTACAGAAAGTAGACTTGACAATCTTGTTTCTTCGCGACCGAATTCCTGCCCCTTTTTCTGGCTTGAAGACGCTGGCGATTTTTCATGCCTCGAGCTTCCGGCGCTTCCACACCAACCTCGAATCACTCCTCCCCCGCAGCAGCAGCTCGCTCGCGGTGGTAGCGCATCAGGTCAAAGCTTAGGAGGGGCTGCTCGATCATACTACACACCGCAGAATCCCACCCCTCTGTCATGGTCACTTGCGCCTGTTCTCTACCGACACCGAAGCAATTCTCGCATACGAACCCCACACACAAGATATGTCAAACAACCCTTGGTCCGAGGGAGGGAGTGAGGGCGGATGGGAAGACGTCGGTCCGCGCCGTGAGGGACAGGCTCCCTCTGCGGACAGGCCAAATGTTCAGGTGCCCGCGGCTTTGAGGCCGGGCGGCGCTTTTGCCAACATGGAGGAAGAGGAGGAACAGGTGTGGGGGGAAGCGAGGAGGCAGCCGAGGGAAGGGCAGCAGTTTGAAGCGCCGCCGCCTTACTTGAAGCCGGACAGGACGGGGACGAACCCGTTTCTACGGAAGAAGGTCCCCCAAGGCCAAGATGCGCCCCCGGTAGAATCATTCTCGAAGATGGGACTTGACGAGCCCAGCACCAACCCTTGGCAGCCCGCCATGTCGGCGCAGACTGCACCACCGCCTAGTCAGCCGATTCCAAACTTGCTCGACGACAACGGCAAGGATCCTTGGGCGCCGACACCACAGCCGCCTGCTTCCGGGTCACCAGCGTTGATCTCATTACCCTCGGGCAGGGAGTCACCGGCTTGGGACGAGGATCCCCTGGGGAAGAACACCAAGCCTCCTGTGCCACCCATGAAGCTGTCGGAGGAACTCACCGAGGATACCCATATCTGGGACGACATCGGCGGCCCGGACAAAGGCAAGGCCAAGGCCGCAGGCGCTGCAGGGCCGGCCTCCCCCGACGACTGGAATTTGATTGACCCGGAATCTTCAACGAGCAACACTCAAGAGTCCGCCGAAGAGAAGCCGCCGCTACCACCGAGGCAACCGACGGAGCCATCGGCCTGGAGATCCTCGAGACAGCCCGTAGATGGGAAGACCGAGACGTACCAGATCAAGAATATCCGATGGCACGATGCGACCTCCGAAAAAAACCCGCGCACCTCACCGATTCTGATCCAGAATGCAAATGGCCCATGCCCGCTCGTTGCTCTGGTCAACGCCCTCACGCTGACGACGCCTGCCGACAACGAAGACACGGCGCTCGTCCAGGTCCTCCGCTCGCGGGAACAAGTCAGCTTGAACCTGCTTTTGGATGCTGTTTTCGACGAGTTGATGTCACCGCGGAGAACTAACTCTGAGGATGCCCTCCCGGATGTCTCCGACTTGTACGCCTTCCTGCAGAGCCTACACACGGGAATGAATGTCAACCCGCGCTTCATTCCTACGCCCAGCATGGTGAATGCCTACAAGCGCACGTCGTTAACCCACCTGCACCCTACCGAACGAGGCGACCTGATCCCGGGGACGTTTGAAAACACAGCGGAGATGAGTCTTTACGCTACCTTTTCGATCCCGTTGATCCACGGATGGCTGCCGCCCAAGTCAGAGCCTGCCTACGAAGCTCTGGAGAGGCAAGCTGCCTCCTACGAGGATGCACAGAACCTGCTCTTCCGAGAGGAGGAGCTGGAGGGTAAGCTGTCGGACCCCGAAACTGGCCTCACAGAATCGGAGCAGCAGCTGTACCAGGACGTCATGATTATCAAGGAGTTCTTGGAAACCTCAGCGACGCAGCTTACACACTGGGGTATCGAAGTCATCGGAAAGGCGATCCGGCCTGGCACCTTTGCAATCTTGTTCCGAAATGATCATTTCAGCACTCTCTACTGCCACCCGCAATCACTGCAGCTGCTCAGCCTGGTTACTGACGCGGGCTTCAAGACCCACGATGAGATCGTCTGGGAGACACTATCCGACATCAACGGCGAGAACACCGAGTTTCTGTCGGGAGACTTTAGACTCATTGGTTCCGGCGGTGCAGTTGCCTCGACGAGTGCGGGCAACTACTCCCGAGACGACGGGGGAGAGTGGACAACGGTGCAGAGAAAGCATGGCAAGGCTCGGCATGAAGACGAACCTCCCATGAGTCCAAGCACAGAGCAAGAGGACCGAGACCTGGCCCTGGCGCTGCAGCTGCAGGAGGAGGAAGAGGAGAGGCACAGGGCTGAGGAGGCCCGACGGCGGAGGGAGAGCATGCTTTCAGAGCAGTACATCGAGCAGCAGGCTCGGCAGCCAGGGCCTGTCAATCGTGGCGGCATGGGAGGTCGAGGAGACCCGAATGGGCGAGGCGGTAGAGGCGGCGGCGTGACTCGGGGAGGAGGAGGTCTTGTTCCAGGACGAACCAGCTCTACCACCGCGCCGACCACGACGATGACCAACGCGCAGCCGCGACTCGCCCAGCAGCAGAGAGTCCGTTCTCTCATCCCGCCCCAGACACAAGGCGTGACGCGGGCGCCGGATGAAGGAACAGAAGATGCGCCGCCTTCATACGAACAGGCGGCGCAGGACGTAGCGTATCAGCCGCCGGTGGGACACCCCAGCCACGCGAGCAGCAGCCCGACCGTGTCGAGGCAGTCGACGAGGACGAGTCTGGCCTCGGTGCCGACGGGACAGAGGCAGGCGGGCCAGACTGCGGGCAGGCGGCCGCCGGTGAGTCCCGGGGCGGTGATGGGGGGCGGCCAGCCTCAGAAGGAGAGGGATTGTATCGTGATGTGATGATGCCATAGAGCAATATGTGGTTCTGGAGTTTCTGGACGGGGAATGGGGCATTGGGAGTTATTTGGTATGGGTATTCCTAGCATGGCGCTGCTTAAGGATAATGAAATAAGTGATGAAGTTAATGTTGCTTGTGGCTTGTTTGTGTGTTGGTTGTTGGTGTTGGTTGGTGGGTGCCCCAATCCATCGAGATCTGCGGTACCTGTCAGCACTTGCCACCAACATTGGCTCTAACAATGAGATGGAGTGAATGACCCATGATTACAGAGAGCCCTTCACTCTTGATGAAAACGATATTCTTGTTATACTTTGAACGACCTGTTTGAGATTGAAGGATAAACCCCGTCAGGCAGGCGGTGAAAGGCGTCAAAATGGCGGTCGCCGGGCAGCCGTGCTGATTGACATCATGGATTATGGGGACAAGATATTGCTTCTTTTACAGCGCTGACATGATCTTCATTTGAGGAGAGATTTATTCACTGAAGAGAATAAGTAGTCGTTGACTGCGAAACTGTCGAATTACCAACAGGTTATCACGCTGGAGCAGCTCAATCTCTCATCATGTCCGCCATCATCGAGGGGTGGCTACCACCAACCCGGGACAACTACAATCTCATCCTCAACATCTGGCAGATCTCATACCCCATTGTAAGCACCTCACAACTACCGTCTTAGGTAACAGACATCTAACAGGATCCACAGGTCAGCTCGATCCAATGGCTCACCAAGTGGTACGGCATGGGCAAGACCTCGGTCCCCAGCGTCCTCAACCTGCCCGGGAGGATCGGCTGGCTGATGATGGAGTGCCCCGGGTTCCTGACGATGCTGTATCTGATGAAGACGCTGCCCGAGCAGCACGGCATCGATGACCTGCCCTGGCAGAACAAGGTGCTCGC
Organism: Fusarium nematophilum; assembly: GCA_033030565.1. Classification (NCBI taxonomy): domain Eukaryota; kingdom Fungi; phylum Ascomycota; class Sordariomycetes; order Hypocreales; family Nectriaceae; genus Fusarium; species Fusarium nematophilum. The sequence goes on from JAVIXY010000088.1 coordinate 3,942, forward strand.
GGGACTGTTTGTAAGTGGTCCCTCTCTAGTTTCACCCTACCCCCTTTTCCCGTGTCTATTGCCGAAGGAACTATTGAGCCTCGGGATCGTACAGTAGCGTCAGATGAGATATATAATTCCCCAAAAATGCTAATCAACGAAAAACGCCGCAGGTAATCCACTACTCTTACCGCGCCGTCATGTTCCCCTATCTCCAGCCTTCCATGTCCCCCATCCACATCGCCGTGTGGCTCCTGGGTTTCAGCTTCCAGGTCCTCAACGCGACGTGCCTGGGCTCCTGGCTCGCGGCCTACGGGCCCACCACCGAGGCGGCGTGGGCTTCGCAGTCGTCGATCCTCCAGTTCACGGCGGGCATCCTTATCTTCTACCTCGGACTGTCGGGCAACTTCTTTCACGACGAGGAGCTGCGGGACATTCGGAGGAGGAAGCTTGACAAGGCCGAGGACGGAGGAAGCGCAGGCGTGGAGAAGCACTACCAGATCCCGCAGGCGGGACTGTTCAGATACGTGCTCTACCCGCACTACCTGTGCGAGTGGGTGGAGTGGGCTGGGTTCTGGATGGCGGCGGGCTGGGGTTGCGCGCCTGCGAGGGCGTTTCTGGTCAACGAGGTGTTTGCGATGCTGCCGAGGGCGGTGAGGGGGAGGAGGTGGTACTTGGAGAGGTTTGGGGAGGACAAGGTGGGCAAGAAGTGGGCGGTGATTCCGGGGGTTTGGTGATGGGCCGGTTCTGCATGGAGGCTCATGGCTTAGACGGACCAGGGGACAAGACTAAAAGGAGAGAAGACGTGTATACTATGCAGTAGAAGTGGACATCAACATAGACAACCGATGGCAGCAACCGGCTCAGCAACCGATCACAACAGCCGAAGACTTGAGCTGAAATGATAGTGGTGTGTCTCAGCAATGATGGATGGTCAACATGAAGCTCAAAGCTCGTTCATGACGATGCCTAGTCTGGAACTTGAGCCCGGTGGGATGCCATGACGATGCTTGACTCGCCACCAGCAAGCCACGTATTCCTGGGGGCCAACATCTATTACTGGGTATCTGTCCTCCGTAGTCAGTTAGTTAGGTAGTAGCAATCACAAGCCTGATTGATCACATCCATACTGGGGAATGTTTCTCGCCGCGAAATGTCCGAGAGAACCATGCCCATCCTCCCCCCCTCGTTGCCGACTCTAACTGCCGAACCGGTTCTTGGCACGGGCCATCCCCCCTCCTCTTCATCCTCCACATCCACCTCCCCCGAGATATTGCCCCAGAATCTCGCCCAACGACCCCGTGAAAAAATTACCCCAGAAATCTGGGGTACAGGGAAAAAACAGGCCATCTTGGACGAGGGGATTTTAAATCGTCGTTGCTTTTGTGGATTTGAGAGATAAGCTGCCTGCGAGAAGAGATCTGGGGAAGGCCTGCCGCCTTGTTCACTCGCTTCCGGGCGCCCGGAGAGAGATGAGAGAGATCCCAGGGTCCGGGGTTTGTGGCGCAGTTTGAGATTCACGAGCCACAGTTGGAGATTCTGTGTGAGAAGTGTAACGGATATTTTTCCTTGAAACGAGAGAGACGCCTTGTGAGGAGACAACAAAGTACCTCTGCGCGGGGAAAACAGGTTGGGCAGTTCGTGCACTTGAGCTAGTCCCACGTGGTTGTCGCAGCGCCGTGGCTAAACGCTCACCCAGCTGGGATGCCATCATCATCTGTCATCCATCCATCTCATCTCCAAAAAATTTCAACTTTCCCCGCATTCAACGCTACATACCTTAATGAGGACAGACTTTTGGGCTAGCTCCTAGGTTTCCCTCTGTGAGGAGGCACTGAGGCTAGTGGGTAATCCTGTCAAGTTGCCTGACACGACAGCAGTGTCAGTCAAAGAAGAAAGAGTCAAAGAGCGAATTTTCTTCAGCCTGGCCTGTCATGACAACACAATGCATCGTCTCATCTTCAGAATCCACACCACACGCGCGTCCATATAGCCGAGTCAACCAATCCTCCCCCCCGTCGTCAGTGGAGAGCCCTGAAGGGAGCGGCGCCTCCTTGGCTTTTTTTTTCACCGTTGTCCGCGCTCAACTCAGATCGACGGCCCGGGGGTAGATGCCGCGAAAACGGGGGACCCGGGCGAGGGTGTGAAGCCAGGCCAGGCTTTGTTGCAGCTTGCCCCCCATCTCAGAGGGAGATGAAGCCACTTTTGGCCCGGAGATAGATCGAATTTGCGGGGGAGGGCTAGGAGGAATAGGTAGTAACCCCCTGCGGAGTCGACAAGGGGGGGGGGGCCGAAGCGAGGCTAACGACAAGTGGGAAAAACTCAGTCACTGGAGGCGAATGAAGTTGCAACCATTTGGATTGCCGTGAGGGGAACAGAGATCTCGACTGGAGACAGGACCAGGGGTTAATCCCAAGACGGTAGACCGAGGGCCGAATTCTGTTATCAGACGTGGGCCTGCTTTTTTTATTTCAAGGTCTCATCTCTCCCACTTTGGGCTGGATCTTGCATCTCGACGACCAACTCATCAGCCTCAGTCGCTTTCCTCCCTGACGAGTCTCCCCCGTCACTCGAAATCTAGGGTTCAACGCCAATCCTCTTCACGTCGACCATAATGACTCTCTCCGACAAGGACCAGGAGAAGGGCATCGACGACCACTCTGAGAGGGTCGAGGATGCCCACCATGGCACCGTCAGTGACGCTGCTGGACGCGGTCGCGCTGCTACCGATGCGTGAGTCCTGACTTTTCACCCTGAGATGGCAGCTCAAGATTACTGACGGAATTCAACCCACAGCTACGGCAACTCACTTATCCAGTTCGACCCTGCTGCCGAGCGCAGGTTACGATGGAAGCTGGACTTTTACACAGTCCCGACTGTCGCGGTCCTCTACCTCTTCTGCTTCATCGACCGTGCGAATATCGGTACGCCAGCGCTCTCCACTAACCCTCCTTGTCCAATTCTGACCTCGCAGGTAACGCCCGTATCGCCGGCCTGAACGAGGACCTCAAGCTCGAGGGCTACGACTACAACGTCATCCTCTCCGTCTTCTACATCTCGTACATCCTCTTCGAGATCCCCGCAACCGTCACCTGCAAGTGGATGGGCCCAGGCTGGTTCCTCCCTGCTACTTCGCTGGCTTTTGGAATTGTTAGTATCGCAACCGCCTTCGTCAAGACCCAGGCCGCCATCTGTGGTGTTCGCTTCCTGCTGGGCATCTTTGAGGCCGGCATGCTGCCGGGAATCGCCTACTACCTGTCCCGTTGGTACAAGCGCGCCGAGTTGACGTTCCGTCTGTCTCTCTACATGGTCATGGCCCCCCTCGCGGGTGCCTTTGGTGGCCTCCTCGCTAGTGGAATCCTCAAGCTCCCCGCCTTTGGCGGTCTTCACAACTGGAGGATGATCTTTGCCATCGAGGGCATCATCACCATCGGCCTCAGCCTCCTCGCCTTCATCACCCTCACCGACCGACCCGAGACGGCTTGGTGGCTGACCCAGGAGGAGAAGGACCTGTGCATCGCGCGAGTCAAGTCGGAGCGTCTCGCCCAGACCGAAGTCGTCGACGGCATCGACCGCACCAAGCTCCTGCGCGGCATGTCCAACCCCATCACCCTCCAGATCGCCTTCATCTTCCTCTTCAACAACATCACCGTCCAGGGCCTCGCCTTCTTCCTGCCCACCATCGTCGGCACCATCTACCCCGACTACAGCACCGTCCAGAAGCAGCTCTACAGCGTGCCGCCCTACGCCGTCGGCGCCGTCTTTGCCCTGGCCTTCCCTGCTCTCAGCTGGTACCTCGACAAGCGCCAGATCCTCATCATCATGTCCGCGCCCACCGTCATCATCGGCTACGCCATGTTCCTGGGCTCCAAGGTGGCCGAGGTTCGGTACGGCGCCTGCTTCATGATTGCGAGCACCTGCATGACGCTGGGTACTCTGACAAACGCCCACATCAGCGCCAACGTCGTGTCCGACACGGCCCGAAGCAGCGCCATCGGTCTCAACGTAAGTTATCACGCCTTCTGTCTTCTCAAGTTTCGCAACTGACAAACGTCTGCAGGTCATGTTTGGCAACGTTGGCGGCCTCGTCGCTACCTGGTCGTACCTCGTCAAGGACGGCCCTGACTTCCCCGTCGGCAACGGCCTCAACCTCGCGTGCGGATGCATGATCTTCATGCTCAGCATCGCGGGCTTCATCTGGATGAAGTGGGACAATAAGAAGAGGGACCAGCGAAACGTGGAGGAGGAGCTGGCCGGCCTGAGCCCCCAGGTCGTTGCCGACCTGGACTGGAAGCACCCCGGCCACAGGTGGCGACCTTGAAAAAAATCAACATTCATACCGATATTCACACGAGATTGCGACGAGTTTTTGATGACGGATGGAAACATGTCCATGTCTTTTGTGTTCTACTGGATAATACCTGGGATTGTGTTCCCGAATGATGAATCATCTACATGACTACATCCCTTTGTTTCCCAAATGCCGTTTTGTTCTAGGACCAGTCATGCCTCTAACCAATGTCAGATTCCTGTTAGTAACATGATTAATCATCCGCAGGTCTACCCGTAAAACTCATCAACCAGATCCGCCAGCTCCTCGTTCGTCATCAGCGGCTCGTCCATCTGGCGCTTGATTTCGTGCCAGCAGTAGCTATCCCCCTGGCTCATGTTATGCCTCGCATCCGGGTGGATCATTCCGGGGAAGAGCTCGAGCTCGTCTTGGTTGAAGGGCTCAATCTCAGGGAGATCCGTCGTCTCCTGGACGGTCTCGGACTGCGGTTCAGGCTCCGGCTCTGTGACGACGATGGTCGGGATGGAAGCGGGACGTCGTTGCTGGACTTTAGGGGCAGCTACAGGATGCTGAAATTGGGCGGGCTCCTGAACTTGAGCTTGGGCTTGAGCGGCCGTGGTCTTGGCCCGTTTCTTGGCTGGCTGTGTGGTCTCGGGTGTGGTGCTGGGCGGTTTGGGCGGCAGGGTGATTGGTGTCTGAGCCGTCCTGGATGTCGGTTTGGTAGGCATCTCTTGAGGACCCCCAGCGGGAGTCTCCTTGGGCACTCTCGAAGGCATCTTGTTTCGTCCCTGGGATCTGGTGTTGGCAGTTGACGATTGTTGACCGAGCTCAACTATAAATACCAGTCAGCCAACTACTGTTCACGGTACATCCCATCTCGTCTTTCCGCACTCACATCTCCTGTTCTCCCCACACTCCTTCCCGTCCCTCCAGCAGTTCGCACAAGCGCCCCTCGTCCTCCCCTCCTCGCCACGACTCGGCCTCACGCAGCCAACCCAGTCGCCCCCGTCGTCTCTGCACCTACGGCACGGCTCTCTCTCCTCCTCTTCGCCCGTGACCTGCACGAGCAGAGCGACCAGCACGCGGTGGTGAGAAGTGCCCAGGAAGTCGGAGCGCAGGATGCCAGGGCGGGCGTATGCTTGCGGGTGAGGGCTCCAGATGATGGGTCGTCTGGGAGGGAGGCTGACGATGGCTGAGAGGGATGGGGAGGTGAGGAAGGGAAGGGGGGATGTAGGGTCGAGGGCGATGGAGAGGGCGGCGGCTGTGGAGGGGGGGATGGCCTTGAAGTGGGTGGAGGCCATTGTTGAATTGAATGGAGGATGGAGTTGACAATGCTGCTCATGAGATGAAAGATTTGGGGATTATGCCTGCGGGAATGAAGACATGGTGAGTCTTATTGGGGATATAGTCATTGTGGATTTGGTGTTCTGGTTCTGTACCTTGGCTATTGTCCTGCGTCTGTTTGATAGGACGCGATTCTCTCATCATCAGGGTTGGGCTGCACTGGCAGTGTCAATAGGCTCACCACTGTCATCTGATGGATCCCAAACATTTCATTCATTTCGTCCACAGCACAGTTTTTATTCTATTGAGCAAATAGGAAATATGACATGCCGCCTCGAGGTAGGATCCGGTCTAGCCAAGTCGGGTTGTTGCAGTTCACTTCGTGCCGGTGGATGACAGGGCGAGCTTCAATGCCTGGTCTTTCTTGACGGGAGGCTTTTCCTGGACAGTCTGCGTGCATCTTGTAGGAAACGTGCCCCTCTAAGGGCTGAGGGAACTGGACGTTTTTCGTCACTTTGCTTTGGATAGAGATGCATCACCACCTGGAACTCATCATTTTACTAAAGCCTTTTACCCCCTCTTATCTAATTGACAGATATATCATCCTCCCCCAAGGAACCCCGCGTCCTGCTGGCAAGCCAAGCCAGATATCCCCAGCAGTATATCCTTCTTAAGAATCTAGAGAAAAGCGGAAGATAAGGTTTAAAGCGGCCGGAGAGTGAAAGTTCAGTGACTAACAAGGACTATGGTCAATGGCAAGAGTGCGCGTCCAAGACTGGGATCTTGATTGCCTGGTCTACCACCTACAGCTAGCGGCGATGCTCAATCTCCTCAAGGCATCGATGGAAAAGCCAGCATGAGAAAGCCTAGATCAAGCTCAAACGCCCCAAAACTCACCTTGTGCTAAACCATCCGTTGAGCTTCGTGTTTGACCTTGACATCAAAGTTGGAAGTTTACAGCGATGGATCCTCTTGTAGATCCATCAATTGCCCTTGGGAGAGTACTCACCAACCGTCAGATCCCCCTGAAGACAACCTGGATTTCACAAGGAAAAATACCCCAAGTTAAGCTTAATTAAAACTGAATATAATCTACAATCTGACAACAAAGGTCAGCGGAGATCGTCTATCCCAAGCTACCTACCTCCTTAGCTCAGGCCTTGAGACGACAGGTAGGCAAACATTGCCCCCGTGATCGCCTCGACTAAAATCCTCGATATATCTCACAAAGTAGCCATTTAGAGGGAGGGTGTTTATAAAACGTCGTTGGAGGATCATATGTCGTCAGTTCAATTCAACCAGTGCCAAGCACTCCTTTGTTTCGGCATGATGTTGCGCCGCTTACACCAAATCTGATTGCCTCAGCTCTCAGGTGATCTGCAACTCCATCACTCGAAGCTCAACCTCACCACAGTAAAACCATTCACTTCAATGAGCGCCACAAGATTAAACCCTACCAGGGATTGACACCATGATCACCGGCATCATCCACCACCTACACTCGTGGCTGCGTCCCACCCTCGTAGCCCTGTTCAAGCCCAACATCGCCTGGAACCTGCGCTGGCGGCTCCTCTTCTTCCAGCAGGCCATCTTCATCACTTACTCCATCGGCTCAATTCCTTACCTCTTCTCGCGCTCCTTCACCGTCGAGTACCTCCCCATCGCGCCGGGACGGCTCATCCGTGCCTTGGTCTACAGGACACCAGGTGTAGGCAGAGGCAGGGCGAAGAGGCCGCTGCATGTCAACATCCACGGCGGTGCCTTCATCGGGGGGGTTCCAGACGGCAACAGCCCCTTCAACGAGCGTGTCGCGAGGGAGACGGGCGCCGTGGTCGTGGGCATCACGTACCGCTTCGCACCAGAGGATACGTTCCCGGCTGCCATTGACGATGTCGACGCGACCATCAGGTGGATGCAGGAGAACGCCGAGGAGCGGTGGGGAGCAGACCCGACTCTCATGACGACGAGCGGCTTCTCGGCGGGGGGCAACCTAGCTGTCGCGGCGACTCAGCAGGAGAGCTGTCATGCGCCGTCACCCACGGCCATCAAGGCCATCACGACCTTCTACGCTTCTATTGATCTGCGCCTGAGTCCCTGGGATAAGCCGCATCAGGAGAACATGCCCAAGAATGACCCCGCGAGGATGTTTCTGCCTCTGTTTGACTCCTACCCGGCTCCCGCGAGGGCGAAGCATTTCGAGGACCCGCGGCTCAGTCCCGTGCTCGCAAAGAGGGAGACTCTGCCAGAGAGGATACTGCTTGTTGTTCCGGGGATTGACATCCTGGTAGCTGAGCAGACGGAGTTTGCGGAGAGGGTGAATGAGGAGGATGAGGTGGACATGGACTGGGAGACGGAGGTTCCGAGGGTTGAGCTCATGCATGAGAAGGAGTTCTTCCATGGGTACCTAGAAGGTAAGGCCTGCTGAAGATTTCGAGTCCCAATGCTGACTGGTTGCAGTTCCTGATGTGGTGGTCAAGAAGGAGGTGAAGGACCGGGCATACAGCCGGGCTATAGAGATACTGCGAGAGACCCATCAGGAGCATGGCTGGGTTTGGGAGGGATGATGTTTGAATGCCGTTACTTCTGTATTATGTTTCTATATACCCCACTCACTGCTTTAGTTTATGTTCTTTGTTCCGTGGTCTTGTTAGACAACCTGCTAACCGTGAGAGTTGAAGCCAAGCATGGCCGAATCTATCTTACCTTGAGCACTTTTCCATTATTTACACTTGATTTTACACGAATAATATGAAACATCCATCCCTCTATGGCTAACATCCTAGAGATCAGTTGCGCAAGGTTAATCGCAGCCGAGATTTGGACCGCGAGCCAAACTCCAGGACCCCTCCAGACTATAGGCGCCGCAACGGTAACCAGTGTCACAATTACCGACCGCTATTAATAGACTTCACTCCCGGAATACAAACACCTTCAGCACGGTTATTCTTGTCTCCGAGGAATGCGGGAGCATCGGGGGGTGAAACATCTCCAGACCCAGGGAGCCGTTCTCTGGGATAGGCGTTACCCTACACTACTGGAGCGAGGTAGGACAAGGTATTGAGAAGCAAACAAAAGGCCCAAACGAAAGCCAGAATGAATAAATCTCAACTCCCGGATTCTAAATTATGATCTGATTTTGCCAGGAGCAAGGCATTGGCTGCGTTGCCTGGTTCCCAAGATCTTGGGGTAGCCGAGAGATGACATCACACTAGATACCCGCAAATAACGGAAAGCTAGTGAATGCCAACGGGAAAATGGCCTAGAAAATCACTGCCCGAGACAAAAGCAATTGAGCTGCGAAATTCAAGAGTGGAAAATTCCCTCTTTTTATCGAACGATCAATTTTCACCACGAAGCAATTTCCACCTACAAACCCTCGCCGTTGTCGTGTCACCCAACCGGGGGTGACGATCATCCCATCCAGGACCCAAGCACAAGGGCGGCGCGTCGACCCAGCAACGAGGGTAAACAAAGGCCAGGGTCTCTGCCCATGGGCATCACCGGCCTCGACCAACCAACCGATGCCACACAACGCCGCGGCGGTTAAACCCAGAAGAAGAAGACGAGAAAAATAATATCCTGCACGACCCCAGGAAGACCCTTTCTACCCGTTTTCCCCATATCATTTCCTTTTTCCCCCTTGTTTGTGTGTGCTACTGCAAAACCTCTCCGCGGTGCACACATATCGACCACCTCGTTTTCCCTCGCCGCCCTCAGATGCCCCGACGCAATAGGGCCGAGGACCTCGACTTTGAGATTCACGTTGACCCGTCGTGCTTGAGCGACCCTATGGACGATAACGAACAAAAGGGCCACGAGGAGCCAAAGGTGGAAGTGGAACATCACCACGACACAGAGAACAACGACTTCGACACAAACGACAAGACTGATTCACCGACTGAGCCCAAGGGAGACGACAGACCCGCTGTGTCACCGGCTGAGATCGAGGACGACAAGGAGCCGTCTGGCACAGAGCCAGAGCTTAAGCTCGACGACGACGACGATACACAACAGAAGCCAGAGGAACACACCGACAAGTCAGAGGAAGAGCCTGATAAGCCAGCTGAGGCCGAGGCCGAGGCCACAGTGCCTGAAGAAGCCTCATTAGACAAAGACGAGGAACCTGCTGTTCCCGTCGAGGACCACGAAGAGGATAAGCCTATTGAAGACAAGGCCAAAGCTGCCGAGTCTGACGCCGAAGAGGCAACTCCCGCCGAAACCAACGAAGAAGAAACACATCATTCCGAGACCGAGTCAGAGCCCTCGGGTTCTCGACGAGACTCCTCTGCCTCATCCGGCTCCTACGCCTCAGACCGCCGACACTCTGGTCGAACAGAGGCTCTCATCCAGAAGGCTGCCCGTGATATCGTCGCCCAGATGAGCAACGATAACCCACGCGACTCCCTGAACAGCTACTCCGGAACAGAAGAGACCGGCTACATCTCGCACTCCGAGCCAGCAAGTGCCCGTCAGTCAGACGCCCACATGTCTGTCGCTGCTCGAAGCCACGCCTCCGTCGAGGACGGTGTGCGAAGCGGCGTGGACGAGGCCGGCGACAACAGCTCCCATCACGAGCACGAGGACGACGTGTTTAGTGATCGCAGCCCTCGAAGCTCAATGGGATCTGTCTCAGAGACGGACAACAGAAAGGCCCAGGAAGCCATGTCACGGATGGGGCGGTCACCTCGCCTCTCGGGCGTGTCTGGCATTTCCGGTCTATCCGAGTACGAGAGAGAAGAGGAGGAGTTCATCCCCACCATCCGAGGAAACCCCCGACCTGCCTTTAGATCTCCTTCTTCCGTCAAGGCCATCCAGATGTCATCACCTCCGGCGTCAGTGCTGGGCACACCCCGTTCGAGCACCAGGCGGGCGCCTCTCCCTACCGTATCTAGGCTGGGATCCCCTCGATTCTCGGAGCAGTACTCGCCCAAGAAGACGCCGCCTCGCTTCAAGAGAGCCACGCCGCCCCTCGTCCTCCTCCACGTCACCCTTCTGCCCCTGCGGTGGCCGTGGGGGGACGTGCTGGAGAACGCAGAGCCCAACGACATGAGCCAGGAGTGCAAGACCATCCGCGATGCCTGGCGGCAGCTCCAGGACCGCATGGGCGACACCACCGTCGAGCGCGGCATCCTGCTGCCCCATCCCCAGAGCGACTATGAGATCCTCGAGGAGCGGCTGCTGGAGGCGCTCGAGCTGCCCATGAGGCGCCGCGCTCGCATCCTCGAGTGCGGCCACTACCTTGGGCCCTCCAACGAGATGACGCTCGAGGAGGAGTCGGACAGCGAGGAGTACGACTCTGACTATGATGATGAGACGCGCCGCTCCAGCCGCCGCAGCCAGATTCAGAAGATGCACTGGTGCAAGACTTGCCGCTCAGACATCCGCTACGAGTCGCTCGGCCCGGGCAAGATCTTCCGCGTAAAGGTGTACGCCAGCAACGGTCTGATCCGCGGCGGCGCCTGGGAAGCCTGCTGGAAGGAGATGGAGCGGGTCGATGTCGAGATCGAGCCGCTGGTCGACGCCCTGGCGCAGCAGGAGCTTGTGCAGCTGGAGGCGGACCAGGAGAGGGAGCTGGCGATGAGGGAGGCCGAGGAGGAAGAGCGGTATGCGAGGTTGGAGGAGGAGGAGAGGGAGTTTGAGGAGCGGGAGAGGGGGCGGAAGATGAGAGAGGAGAGGAGCAGCCGCCTTGTTGACGAGCATGACGAGAGCGAGGCTCATCTTGATGAGGAGAGTCACCTTGATGAGGGTATTACTCATCTTGGGGAGGGGCCACATCTCGAAGAGGGCGAGACACATCTGGAGGCACACGATCTGCGTGATGAATCCCTTCATGAGAGGTCTCTTCATAATGTGTCTGTTCGCGGCAAGTCTCTTCAGGATGAGTCCATCCACGACAAGTCCATCCGTGACGAGTCTGTCCATGACAAGTCACTCCACGACAGATCTCTTCACGACGAGTCCCTTCGCGACATCCCGGATACTCGTCAAGAAGAGTCCTTGCATGACATTACCAGATATCATGAGAGCCACATCGCAGATATCACCGAGCCAGTTGACCAGCACACCGCGGATGTCACAAGAGCTTCTGTGGATCAGACTGCAGACATCACCAAGGATGATATCGAGGACCATGTTGAAGCCGACAAGAGAAAGTCCCTCGAAGAGCTCGAGAGGGAGCTGGATGAGCATCTCAAGGAGGAACGCGAACGAAGCCAGGCCGAGGCACAGTCAACCCTTGAGCCTGAGGCCGATGTTTCCCGTGTGGAGAGCGTCGGGGCTAGGAGCCGAGCGGCACCGTCTTCCCGTGCTCCCTCTATCGCCCCCTCCGCTGCTCCTGAAGACCACCTCAAGGATGAGGCAGAGCGCCAATGGAGGGACGACGAGAGGCTCAGGGAAATCTACGGCGATGTCCCCCCTGCACAAGAAGACCACCAGGAGCATGAGCAACGATCCTTCTCCGAGCACCAACCCCAACACCACGACCAACACTACACTGACCGCACACACCCCTCCGCCTCCTCCCGTGCCTCGGACTACATGCACGCGTCACCCCCCTCCCCGTCCGCCGAGGCATTTGCCCGCCGCGAGGAACGCCGTCAGGCCATGAAGAGCGCGTCCTTACCGGAGCTGGTGGCTGAGTCGGCGCGCGTGCTGATGCAGGACAAGAAGAACGTCCTGATCGGCCTGCTGAGCGTCCTCATCCTGATGCTTGCGATCAGGGGTGGCCCCGCACCGCCGCAGGATCCTAGGACTTTCCAGACCGTGGTGCGGAATGTCGAGGTCCCAACCGTGACGGTGACGCAAGGGGTCGTTGCTGAGACGGTGGAGGCGATGAGGGATGCTGCTGCTTCTGTGGGGAGGGTGGTGGAGGAGGAGAGCAGCGTGGAGGCGGAGATGCCTGAGGAGAGCGTCGTGGCCGAGATGGCTGTTGTCCCTGAGGAGAGCTACGTTCCTATCCAGGAGAGTTATGTCCCTGTACAGGAGAGCCAGGATACTCTAGACGAGGGCTTCCTCATCGAGGGAAGCCCTGAAGTCGTCGAGAGGGAGAACGTGGTTGACAGCAACGCCGCTGGAGCCCCCGGCAGCTCATCCCCCTCACCCGACAGCTACACCACCACTTCGGCTTCTTCGACAGAGTCCCACGACCCCTGTGCTTCCTGCACCAGGTCCTCCCGAGGAGCGGACCACGCAGCGAACCAGCGTGCCCAAGCCCCTGCCGCCGCGGATGAGCACGTCCAGGTTCTGCAGCTGCCTCAACGCGAGACTGAGACGGAGACTATCGTCTCGGAGCGTGTTGTACGCGTCGTGGAGACGGCGGAGCGGGTTGTGCGTGTCGTGGAGACGGTGACGGCTGTTGAGACTGCGACGGTCAAGGTCACTGAGACGGCGACGGAGGTTGTCGTCTCGCGGGAGACGCAGTTTGTTGAGGCGAGGGCTGAGGTGGAGGCTGAGGAGAGCGTGGTTCCTGTGATTGATGGGGCTCCTGTGGACCAGGCTGAGGCACCTGTCGAGAATGCTGAAGCTCCTGTTGATGAGGCAGAGGTTCCGACTGAGGTTCCGACTGAGGTCCCTTCTGAGGAGGCTGCGCCTCCTGCCGAGGAGATGGTGGCCCCCTCTGAAGAGGTACAGGATCCCGCTCAGGAAACCCTGGCTGCGGTCGGGGAGCCCCTCGAGGACCTTGATATCGAGGCCACAGTCGAGGCTGCCTCGGAGTCCGTTGCCCCGGAGGCTGCGGAGCCTAGCGCGGAGCAAGCCTCACAACCAGAGGGGGAGCACGAGCGGGAGCTGTGAAACGATTTGCGAAATATGATGCCGGATTGTCCATGCCCATGATGTAAGTCGATACGAAGGATATACCTAGGACGCCATTCTGTTTTGATGGGGAAAAATGGGGGATTTCTCTCTTTTTATCCTTGCTTGCCGTAGCGAGAAAGCCATAGTTTGAAACGACACAATGAGGGTTGATTGATAATTGGGACGACTGTTTTTATTGGAAGTTAGTTGGCATAACGAGAATAGACCACTTGGTGTTTTCATACACATCAACATATTTTGTGCTCCAAAATCACGCTGTCATTGTGTAACGCCTCAAATGTTTTGCTTCCCATCCTTAGATGATGCTCTCCAATTCTATTAGTCCCTCGACCTAAATATCCTTGCCCTGCACCATCACAGCCTAACGTAAATGTCCATACAGTCGATCCTCCACTCCCTCTTGCCAAGCAGGTTCCTCAGCCACTCGATGCCCAGCCCCGTCCACTCTGCCCTCCGCGCGGCGAGATCCTCACTCGCGGCTCTCGCGATAGCGGCAGCCGTGGTGTTGACCATCTCGACGATGGTCGAGTTGAACAGCATGTCGTGCGGATCGCCATCGTTGACGTCAAAGTCGTTGCTGGCCGGGGCGTGGCTCGGGGTGCCCGGCCTGGGGAGGAACCAGTTGCTGCCGAGGTCGAAGAAGCAGCGGTCGGACCAGTTGCACGAGGTGAGGAAGAGGATGAGGAGGAGGATGGAGCAGTAGACGCAGGGCCGGTTGAGGAAGTAGGTGCACACGAAGAAGAGGAAGATGAAGGCGGGGGAGGCGTTGGTGGGGATGAAGAGGAGGGGGAGCCAGCTGGGAGTTGAGTCAGCGTAGAAGGATGAGGGAAAGAGGGGGAGATGGGCAATACCTTCTGAGGCAGAACATGTTGGCGGCTGGGCGATGGTCGAGGACGGCGCTATGAGGGACGGCGCGGCATGTGACGGACGAGGGTATTCGGAGGCGGGCACTCGCGGGCCGAGAATTATAGGAGTTCGGTCGAGGTCGTGCAGCCGATGCTAATGTCTTGCGCGAACTGTCGATGCTGTCGCGTTGCGCGTGCGGCGCATGTAGTTTGTCGTCTGAAGTGATGACGGTTGGGCGGCGCTGGAAGATCCGGGGGAGGGCCACTTTGTTGGAGCCGTGGCGGCGCGCCCCCCCCTTGGAAAAAGGGCTTTTTTTTCGAGGTCAGGGTTACGTCGGTTTAGAGGGCGAGACGGAGGGCTGAGTTGGGTTTAGCGCGGTTGAGGCTTAGTGTTATGTTCACGCCGTGGCGTTAGAGTTTGGGGGAGATCGCTGGGGAAACTGGGGTGGATTAGATGGGATCTTCAGTATCTTTACCCTTGATTATTGGGACAATTTCCTTTGTTTAGTTCTATGATGTCAACTCTTTGAACTGTAGATTTTTATGTTACAAGTGTTTGAAAGTGGGGCGGGTTCATTCACAAACCATTGTCAGGTAGATGGTCCAACTGAACCTCACGAATTATTGAGTGCCTGTATCCGAGTATGGGGTCACTCCCTCTTCTTCACAACGCTATCTAGGTATTTCGCATCTTGTTTACACCTGAATTCTGTCGGTAGGAGAATCACCAATATCTCGGGTTTATTTCCATTCTCCCTTATCGAACATTTAAGGCGCTGCACAGAAGGAATAGCGGAGGAAGCGGGATCAACTTCAGCGTCAGGTTTGCGAAGATGGTTGACTTCACCAGGCTGATAAAAATGGGTAAACATTCAGCGAGGTATAAAAAGGTAGGTAAAATTGGGATGTGTGATCATATAGAAGAGATTACCTGAAGTTGTTTAAAGCTTGGCTAATAAACTACACCCAGGCCTCTACGAGGGGACTGGAGATGATCCAAACGAGTCCTGTAACAGAATAGAAGAAGGCTATTCCGAGCGCCAACTGAGCATCACGGGAAGCTGGAGAAGAGAAAGTAGGAGGGAGAGGGTAACCAGACCTAGGGCATCAAGCTAATAGTTGAAGCAGTGTTGCTCATCCTCCACCGCCTGTAGGGTCGACTGTGCGGCCGAGATACCGCTGTAGCATGCATGTTTATTCCCGTCCTCCATTTCCAACCCCCCC
>JAVIXY010000088.1:19482-69547 GCA_033030565.1 Fusarium nematophilum
AAAAAAAAAAAGCAACAAGCAAAAGCAATGGGTATGCCCAAGGCTGCTATCTCCTGACGGTTGCTCTCCGTCCATGGCCGGTCGCGATCGGAATCGTCTCTGCAATTCCCGAGAAGCGACGGTGTTGGGTGTTTTTGGTGTCGCGATGGTTATTTCTCGCTGGTGTGTAGATGCTCGGTGTATCACTAAAATAGAAGTCTCGAACTAGGTCTGATTCTCAACTGAGTTTTTAGTATGAACCGAATTGCAGCTGACCTTGCGGTTATCTTGGATGTCGGTTTGGGGACCTATATTGATGCCTCTGCCTCGCCAAGTGCTTCCGCCGTAGGCGTCCTGAGGTGTTGTCGATTCATAATAGTTTGACGAATTCGTGTTGGTTACGTAGATGAAAGGAATGCGAGGTCAGAAAAAAGCAGAGATATCATTAGCATCTGTTCGAAAAGCTGGATGGAAGGCGGTAGCATGGATTTATCTACCTACCTACCTGGCATTCAACTCAAGGAGCCATTCACGCCCGTGGCTCTATGTACAACCACCTCCTTCGTCTGGGATTCCTTCTCTGTTGTTCGCTTCTTTGACTCTACTATGTCGCTTCTTAGCTGGGCATCCTGCAAACTAAATTCCACCAAAGTCTCAGCGAACGAGTAATGTCCCAGATGGCACAACGGCGGGCGGCCGCTGCAAGTCGCGGGGCCTAGGTTTGGGAGTTTTAGGTCCTTGGAAATCTGCAAAGGCAGCTGGGAGACGCGATTCGCGGCATTTTCTTCTTCGGGACACCTCTCTTGCGGATATGACAAGGTAAAACGTAGGCAGACCGTGTCCACCAGTTCTGTGATTTCTGCTCTCTAGATGGCGGCCACAAGATGGAGGTCCCGAAGCAGCTCGAGGGGCCTTCTAATCTGAACCAACTCCTGCAGCAGTTCTACCAAATGTCGCAAGACAAGGCAGACGCCGAAAATCAAGGTTTTATGCATATATGGGGGACCAGCACCTAAGTTCAGAAATGTGGGAAGCCTCTTTTTACGAGAATACGTAGACTTCACCAACTTAAAGTGGCGTGGGAAGATCATCGACCACAATCCCGCCCGTCTAGGCTCGTCTCTGGCTTATTGCATCCCCAGAGACCATCGAGGCATTGCAAGTTCGACAGCGAGGACGAATAAGGGTACTGCGGGATCACCCATACTATTAGGAGCTGTGGAGGAGCCGGTCAGAGAGGAGAGCCAGGGGCGCCACGGTGCAATCATCGCGCATGGCTCGACCTGTAGTGGTAACAACTACGGCAGTCAGGTTGGCACTGCCCTTGGGATGGGAGGGAAGCCGGTTGTGAGTCTAACACGACGTATTATTTTGATGGCAGAGGGCCACCTGAGGCAGAGGCGTGACGATGGCTTGAAAGACGACAAGTGATGGACTCGGCGATTCTCCAAGTATGCGTTTGTTTTAGGTTGCGTTTTAAGAACTTGGAGCTGTTTCGAATTAATCTATTCCCGCAAACATTAGGGTGTATCTGGTTTGCCTCGATGATCTTCCAGGTTGCAAAAAAAAGGTATATCGCTGCTGAGTGGGGTTGTCTGCAAGACATGGAAAGAAACAAGCACTCGATCAACTCGCCGCTTGGCAGAATCAACTTGATAGGTAGTTAATACAAGTAATATACCGGAAATGCCAAGTTATATGACCCCATTCCCAGATGAATACCTTGCTCATAATTACCTACAATAACTGCCCTGGAGTTTACCCTGGTCTCAGTCCCACCAATATCACGGACCCTATTTTGCCATTATCCGGAACTGTCAACAACCGCTCTAAAAACCCGACTTTTGTAACGTTGTATCACAAGAAACCAGATAGTCTAGAAAGCTAGTTGGTTTTCCCTTATCCCAGCAGGTACCGATTGACGGGAGACATAGAAACCGTCCCGGTGTAATCTATCCCCCACGGGTCCGGTCGAACCAGTTCACCTTGACGCCATGTGGGAGCCCCCTGTATCTTTGCCCCGCAGCGGCTCGCGCCGCCGAGTGGTTCTTTAAACCTGACCCATCGCCCACGAGATTGTAAGCTTCCGGGTTCCGGTAATAACATGCTTGCAAGATGTGTGAGCTTCAAACGCGGCCTTGTAGATCTCGAATCTGCCTTGTCTGGGTAGAGTTTGTTACTTCCGGCGCGGGGTTAACAGACCCGTGACGTTGCAGATAGATCTTCAATGATACAACCTCCACCGGCCGGGGAGAAGAATCCGACAGGTACGATTGGGTACGGCATCGGTGAATTGGATATCGCCGAGTAATGGCATCCGGGGGGCGGTGCAAACTGTCGGTATGCATGAGGGTCGTTGCGACTTTGCATGTCTCGGGCATTCACTGCATGGCTAAACATTGTACATGCACCGCTTCATCGTGCTCTCGCGCAATCACTGACTCACTGAAGGAATCTGGGTGCATCTGGCCCCGAGGCCGGCCATCCAACCTGAAGCACGCCAGGGATATCAGACCCAATTGTGTTATATTCTTGGTGAAAGCCGAACGGCAGTCGGCCAATAGAGGAGCGAGAAACGACGGTTGTACAGCTGGCAGTTCTGGGCGCGATCACCCCAACCTTGGCCGAACCGGTTCCCTAGAACGCCCTGTAAACGCCTCTTCCCTAGGGGGCTCTGCAACGGCTGGCGCCCAGGCCATCAACCCGGGCTGCTATTGGATTGATTCCACCACTTGGCCTTGAAGCCGGCATGAATAGAATGCGCGGATAATTCATTCAGCCGCCAGCCCGCGCTCGCTTCCGCCCGCCAAAAGCAATTCCCCAGCCGGAAAAAAAAGAAGATCCATGATAGTAGCGAGGAGAATACGGATACAACCTGACCACGTTGGCTAGCTTTCGGGCCAGACACCAGCCATCCCAGATCTACCACGTCACTCGCCCTCTCACTAGTGAAGACTGAGGTGGGAACACTGGCTCGGGCGGCAACGTGGGAGCTTTGGGCTGCCATCGGCCGGTGCGTGGGCAGTTTTCGCCAGTCCCAGCCATCCATATTCTTTTCTCGAAAATAAAAATAAAAATCCATTGGATTTCTTCCCCCAAACAAAGTGAGGCTGCTTCCTCAGGCCGCCCGCTGCAACACACACCTCTCTGGGCAACAACGCACAGATACCGTCACTTTGACCTTGCTCACACAAACTTCCTAACCTTATCCTTTTTTCTCATCATCATAATAATCGCCGCACCTCTGCTTCCCTTTCCGCTCACAAACTCGGATTGAAGGAATCCAGTAGATAGAACCGCTCCTGCTGCTTCTCTCTACTGTTTGATTTTCTTTCTCCTCCCTCTTTTCTCCCCCTTCTTCTTCCCTTCGCTCCCTCTTGGCTGGGCGCGCGCTGGCTCTCGGAATCGGATCGGCCCGTTTGCTTTGCTTCCATCCGGTCTCCGCTTCTTTCGCCGCCTTTCGCCTCATCTTTCTCTGACTCTTCTCCCACCCCCGATAACTATCATCCTCTGCCAAACCCAATTTCGCGCGGCAGCTCTCGTCGAGTCCGCCACCGCTTCCTTGGGCTACAGCCATGGATAGTTTGGACATGCCCCCGGCGCCCACGCCGCCTGTCAACAACATGAGCATGCCCGCCAATTCGGATCGCACCGCCAATTTGCTGAACTTGCTCAAGTTCAGCGGCGCCGGCGCCTCGCAGCTGCAGAACCAGGCTGCGCGCGAGCACGCCCAGGCTCACGCCCAGAACCACCAGCAACAGCAGCAATCGCAGGAGCTCCAGCATCAGCACCAGCATCAATCGCCCCAGCACCAGCACCAGCAGCAGTCGCCGCCGCAACAGTCTCCGGAGCAGCTCCAGCTCCAGCAGCTCCACCAACAGTTCCAGCAGCAGGGTATCATTCAGGGCCCTTTTCCCGCTCGCCTCCACCAGCCCGCTCCGACTGCTGCCGACCCTACTGGGCTCTTGGCTGCCCTTATGCGCGGCACCCATGAGGCCGAGGAACCCAAGCAACCTCCCCAGCAGCTTCCTCAGCAGCCTCTCCAGCAGCAGCCGCCTCCTCCTCAGCAGCAGCCCCCGAACTCGTTCGGCAATGGCTCGCCTCCTGCCGATACGCGATCCTACCTGCTGAATCTGCTCAATCGCCCGAAGCCGAGCCAGGGCGAGCAGCAGCCCATGCTGACCGAGTCCTCGCGCTCCAACAACCTCACGCCGCAGTCTCCCGAGAACACTGCTGCCGAGCCCGCCCGCTACCAGGGGGCCTATCAGCAGCAGCAGTACCCTCAGCACCAGCACTTCCATCCGCCGCTCGTCAACCCTTACCCGAACTCGCAGCACTACTCGGCCGAGCCCTATGCCGACGTCGCCCACGCGCCTCCCAATGCCGCCGAGTCCTACTACCCGCCCTCGCAGGAGCCGCAGGCCGATGTCTCTGCCCTCTATCAGCAGCTGATGGGGAGCCTTGCGCAGTCGTCTCCTCAGAGCCAGGGCCACGCTGCCCATTCGCCCAACGCCGCGCCCTTCCAGATCCTTAAGAAGGACTCGCCCGCTGCCTCGCAGCACTCGCACCACCACGAGCACTCGGTGGTTGGCAGCGATCGAGGCTCCTTCCCCGTCTCGCCCCACCAGATTCGTCGCAAGGCCACTCGAACCTCGTCCCTTCATTCGCACCCCTCTGTGAAGCACGGCACGCCTCCTACGTCCGAGCATGATGCCCACGGATTTGCTGAGAAGAGCACGGAGACTGTTGCCGAGGCTGTCGAGGACATTGCCGACCAGGTCGACCAGGACGCCCGCGACGCTCTTGAGCGCGCTGAGCATGAGCAGGCCCAGGCTGAAATCGCCGAGGACCTCGAAGACATGCTCAACGCCAAGTCTGAGAAGGAATTCGAAGACAGCGCTCATGCTGCCGCCCAGGCCATCCAGGCCGAGCTCGACCGCGAGGACAACGAAGGTGTTCTTGAGGACGCCCTCCCATCCGATGTCGCCGAGACCGTCCGCGAGATTGTTGACGAGGCTGCCCACGGTGTTGCCGACAGCTGGGAAAGCGCCGACCAGGATGAGATTGTTGTCATTGAGGAGAAGGAGGCTCCTCCCGTCAAAGTCTTCAACTTTCCCATGAAGCCCTGGATCTCCATCACTCTCCTCGAGGAGGGCACCGAGCCCCGTCCTCAGTTCCGCGACGAGACTATTATGGATATCGCTCGTCTCAAGAAGGAGTTTGATCAGATCGAT
The DNA here is from genome assembly GCA_033030565.1 of Fusarium nematophilum. Lineage (NCBI taxonomy): Eukaryota > Fungi > Ascomycota > Sordariomycetes > Hypocreales > Nectriaceae > Fusarium > Fusarium nematophilum. Next base: position 24,696 of record JAVIXY010000088.1, read on the forward strand.
CGCAACCTATACACGGCAACCGAGAACTACATGGCCTACGGCATGTCGAAGCAGGGTGGCCTGCGCGTCATCCGCCAGGAGGATGGCAAGGATGCTAAGATCTTTACCGACACCAAGGACCGCATCTTCAACGTCGCCATGTCTGTCACCCCCTCTGACCACAACGGCGCTCACCGCGAGGCCATCATTGGCACCGGCATCAGCGGCACCGTCTACTGGGTCCAGATCCGTGATGGTGAGAAGGACCACATCGAGGATGCCCACATGGAGCAGTACGGCTTTGCTCTGCCTCCTATGAGCTCGCAGGAGGGCGATGCCCCTGGTGGTGTGCTCAAGACTCGTGCTCGTACCTCGACCATTCACCCCGAGTACTTTGCTGTTGGTCGTGGCAAGTCTATCAACCTCATCTGGCCGTCCTACATTCTGCAGAACAACCTGTTCAAGCCTGGCCACGACCGCGTTGTCGACACCGAGACCCTCGCCAAGCAGTGTTCTCTGAAGATCAACACTGGCAAGGCCGGTAAGGATTTCACCTTCAGTCAGGACGACAGCGTCATCGTCTCTCTTGACAAGTCTGGTCGGGTCAAGTTCTGGGATGTTCGAGACCTGACCGCCGTCAAGGAGGACTCCGACCCGCGTGCGCCCATGCCCGCGCAGACCTCACTCGAGGTCAAGGAGCCCCTGATGACTCTCGCCACGACCCCCGAGGGTGAGAAGGCCTGGCCGACTTCAGTCCTGCTTCTCGACAAGCAGCGGCCCTACCAGAAGCGATGTGCCCTTCGCTACATGATTGTTGGAATGAAACAGAACCACACCCTCCAGCTCTGGGATCTTGCCCTCGGCAAGCCCGTGCAGGAGTTCAACCTCCCCCACAGCAAGGAGTCGGACGCCGTCTGTAGCGTTATGTACCACTCGGCCACCGGCATGATTGTCATTGGCCACCCCACGCGCAACTCGATCTACTTTGCGCACCTCTCAGCCCCCAAGTACAACCTCAAGAGCGTCTCGCAGGCTGAGTACATCCAGCGCCTTGTCACCCAGGACGCCTCCATTCCCCAGCCGGATAGTACCGCTGTGATTAGCGGCGTGCGGGAATACTCGTTCGCCAATCGTGGAATCTTGCGAAGCCTCGACATCCTCGGCACCCCGGCTATGGTCCAGGATGCGGACGAGCCAACGCTATTTGAGCTGTACGCTATGCATTCCAAGGGAGTCGCTTGCCTCCTCGTCAAGCAGACCGAGCTCGGATGGTCCAAGGACAACAAGGTCCTCGACGCCGTTGACGCCGTCTCTCAGAACGTCGTCACCGTGTCCAAGCTCAAGGCGCCTCAGCCCGCCGAGGTTCCCGCAACGACCAACAATGGCGAGGCACCTGTTCGCGTGGTCAACCGTGGAGCGAATAAGGATCTGCTCCAGACAACCCCTTCGCAGGCCGACACATCTCCACGCGGGCCCGAGTCGGTCACCCCCGTCAAGCTCAAGAACGAGCCGAAGGAGGCTGAGACGCCTGCCCAGTCGGCCAAGGAATCGCAGTCCGAGAAGCCTGAGCGCAAGTCGCGCAAGAAGAAGAACGCTGCCAATCAGGGCGACGCTTCCACCAACGGTGCTACACCTCGTGCTGGTAACAAGGACGGCAAGGGCGCCAACAACGCTGCCGGCCCTGCCATCTCCCCCGAGGCTCTCGAATCAGCCATCTCTGGGCTTGAGGCTCGCCTCAGCACCAGCATGTCTGAGACGCTGAGGAACTCATTCAAGAACCTTCACGGCAAGATCGATGATGGCGTCCGGGTTCGGGATGAGAACTTCAACCAGCATCAGCTCAAGCTGCTCGACATGGTCTCTGAGGTTCTTAATGAGAACACCCAGAAGGTCCTTGAGGCGCTGATCCACCACCAGTTTACTGAACTCGTTATTCCAGCCATCGGCGAGAAGGCGGGCGCGGCGGTCACTGACCTTCTTAACAACAAACTTCAGCCTCACGTGTCTTCCTCTGTCCAAAAGGAGATCCAGAGCGCCCTGCCTCACGCGCTTAACAGGTCGCTGCGCTCGGGTGACTTTGTCAGTGCCCTCTCGGACCGCATCTCGGACCGCGTGGGTGCTACGGTTTCTACCAGTGTTCAGCAGGAGGTTCTGGCGACTCTGACCCAGCGACTCACCCCGACTTTCACCAACATTGCCACCCAAGCGTCGCAGCGCGTAGCCGGCGAACTGCACCAGCAGTACCATGAGCAGTTTGAGCACATGAAGGCCCAGCACGTCGCAGATGCCGCCAAGATCGACCAGCTCTTGTCGTATGTCAACCGCTTGACCGACATGGTCTCGACGATGGCGGCTTCCCAGTCGTCGCTTCAGGCCGAGTTCCTCAAGTTCAAGCAGCAGCCCGTCCACGAGCTGCCCGGTGTTCCCCAGAGCGCTGGACCCAACGTTCCCCATCACGGCTACGGCACCTCGGGACCCCAGGGCAACGCAGCCGCCAGCCATGCTGGCAGCTACCACCCAAGCCAGGTCCCTAGCCAGCCGCAGCAGTACATGGGCAGCCCCCAGTACATGCGCGGCTCGCAGCAAGTGACCAGCCCCCAGGCCTCCGCCCAGGCTTCGGAGTACGTCGCCCCGACCGCCAGCGTGAGCGCCCTCGCAGGCGCATATGCCAGCCAGCGAAACCAGACTGAGCCCGAGGCGGATCACGACTTGATGCAGCGCATCAGAATTGTCGAGCAGGCCATCCAGGAGGGCCGCTACCAGGATGCCATGATCCAGTGGATCCAGAGCGGACGCGAGGAGGAGATCTTCCGACGATGCCTCAGCCGTTTCCCTCCGACCAAGTTCGAAAACCTGCCGCCTCTGATGTTGCTTGTTGTTATTGCCACCATCTCGAAGGATCTGAAGCCCAATGCTCGTCTGAAGGAGGAAGTGGAATGGATTGAGATGGCTCTCCGCGCCTTTGCCGAGAATCTCCCTGCATTTGTAAGTGCGCCCTTGTCTTTTGTTGATACGACTGAGCTAACACACCGTAGGAGTGGGAGCAACAGGGCGCTCGGGACGTCATCAAGAGCACTACGCAGACCATGCAACTTCTCATCGGCCGTATCCAGCCTCTCCTTGGCGGGATCCAGGACGGATTCCCCACGGACCCCTTCCTGGCCAACCTCGAGAGAGCCAAGCTGGAGTGGATTGTACGGACGTCTGAGCACGTCCTTGACAACTTCGGCGCCCCGAGACGCTACGAGTGATCGGGACGCTGCGAGTAAACAGCCAGACTGGATTCTGTGAAGGATCTCGCTGGTGATGTCTCTTGTGGCAACCACCTGCTGAGCTCGGCTGGAGACCGTGCTCTTTACGAGCTGTGGGACGACTGGGACCAAGGAAACGCGGTCCCCCCTTGTCATGACACAGCGCTTCATGACCGAAACGATGTACATCACGCTGGGAACCTATCGATCCAAACGCATCTCGAAGGCGCGCATCTGCGATTGGGAAACAAGGACATACATCATCTGCATTACTAGGTAGTTTTTTTGATCTTCTCTTCCTTCACCGCCCGGATCATGTCTTTGGCATTTCTACCTTTGCATCGTCTTGCGTGCAAAGCCCCCCCCCATTTGCAGGGAGATGTTTTGGGTGCTTCTGTCTCATATTTTTTTCTTAAAAAGTCACTTTCTGGACGCTGCGAATGCTATGATACCCCGGAGAAAGGGGGGAGGGATAGGAGGGGAGGATGGAGTGATGATGGTTGAGGGGGAGGGGGGTGGGGGAACATGATGCTGTCTTGTTCTTCGGCTCTGGTGTGGTTATTTTTGGGCAATTGATGTACGAGTCGATACGGGAGAGGACGTTGAATGATATAATCAGTGGTTGGGACGTTGGGTGCCTTTGTCCGTCCAGGTCATGTGAACCCTATTCTTGCTGCCTTGATGCACCCTGATGAAGACAGGAGGGATGCACTCTGTTGCAGGGGTATTTTGGGTGAATTCGGGCTGTGAAAACCTCCCTTCTTCAACATCCATACAACCTCGAACCACTCTCTTAACCCAGGATCCGGTCATTCAGGTCAGCCACATACCCACTGGATTCTCATGGTCTTTGCTAATGGTTAGTCACGGACCGAGATGTCATTCTGTCATCACTTCTAAAGCTGGACTGGGAACTTAATGGACGGAGTAAAGAGGTCAAAAGGGGAAGCTGGTTTCCAAGCAAGCTGACCCGTTTCTAGTAATGCGCCTCGAAACATCCTCTCGGCAAACTGCGCTCTTGAACTCTCGCGATGGCCTCAGCAACTCTGACTTTCGGCGAGGCCGTGTCATGGCGAGGGGTTGGAAAGGTAGGGTATACCTTGGTAGCCCGCCTAAACCTTTCTTCGAACGGGCATTTATCTATGTTACCCTCTTCCGTTGTGCCGCCCCCTGAGTTCCCCTCTGAATTGCTCCCCTTCTTCTGGGTTATTCTTCTCCCTCCTGGGTAAACCCCTCTCTGGTACCACCATCACCATCACTATCGTCAACCTGTACCATTCGATCCGATGCTGGGTTGTTTATGTATCATCTGCTTTCCATTTGTTCTCTGCTTGCCTCCCGTCCCTGAGCGCCACCCGTGGTACACCGACTACTTTTATCGCGAGAACGTACGGCAGACAGACCGCCTCCACGGCATAGGCCTGCGGCAGAGGGCCTACTCCAGCTACCAGACTGTCAAGAACAGCGCCAAGGACTGCTACGCCAGCGCCAGGCGGTTCGGCAGCTACCAGGTCAAGAAGCACCGGGCCCGGCACCGCGAGCCTCAGACGCATCAGCAGCCCGATGACTGCCTCCTCCTGCGACACCTCCCGCCCGACTTGATCCTCTCCATCGCGGACCAGCTGCCCATCCACAGCCGGATCTTCTTCTCGTGGACATGCCGGACTGTCATGAGGATCCTTCGCTCGAACGGCCTGCCAGAGTCTCGCGACCTTTTGTTCGAGGAGGCGGTCGACTTCCTCGCGCAGCTGGGACGGGACCGCCAGGGCCGGTACGTGTGCGAAGAGTGTCTCCGGCTGCACCGCATCACTCTGCAGGACACGCCGGCTAGGCGGTGGTGGGTATCCTGCCCGGCGGGCGCGTTCGGGCACAACAACTTGCCGTGCATGCTGGCCAGGTACGCCCTCGACCCGCGGCACGTGCAGCTGGCGCTCAAGTATTCCCGGATGGAGAACCGGAGCAAAAAGTCGGACAAGTACCTCGAGAAGCTGCTCAAGCCACAGAGGTGTCCCGACATCTGGCGGGACTACACGCGTCAGAAGCGCGTATCCGTGTGCTTCGTCTCGCCTAGGGTCGTGAGGGGGCGGTTCATCCTCCAGACCGTGTGGATGTACCCCTCGCACGAATGGAGGGGGGACGGGATCTGCGAGGAGGACGTCTGCTATCTGTTGAAGCGGCACCGGACAGTCTATCCTTGGTACAACCCCGCCTTTGCCCTCGTGGACGAGGTGGCCGGCCCCCGGCGGGTTGCATCGTCGCCCCCATGCAGGTTCTGCTGGCCGGCGACGGCGACGGCGGCGGCGGCTCTGCACAGGGCCAGGGACAGGGCGAAGAGGGACATGGGGATCCGGATAATGGGGTACGACAGGAAGAACCCCGTGGACTTTGCCGTCATGGTCGAGGGCGGGAGGGTGCTGTTTTGGTCGTGGCAGGATCTGGGGGGGGAGGGGTCTCCGCTGGATCTGGCGTGGAGGAGGGCCGACATGAAGGGGAGGAGGGGAGAGAGGAGGATGGGGTATGCTCCTGGGGGGGTTAGGAAGGTGTTTGACGAGGGGAAGGGGGACAAGAAGGATCTCTTTGAGGCGGATGTGGCATATACTGATATGCCGGAGTATGAGCTGTGAGGGTATGACTGAGGGCATAGGGTTTGCAACTTGTTCATGTAATGTCTAATGGGTCTCTGGATGGTGGTTGGCCGGATGTCGAGTTGAGATATGTTTTGATCGCCTTTGCTGTTGGTGTCGTTCGGCTTTTGGGCTGTGGTCCTCAACTTGGCTGTAATGTCTGGGTCTTCCGCCTTGGCTGGGGATGGCGATGGTAGTTGGTCAGATTTCGAGTATAGGTATGCCTTCTGAAACGCCTTGGCTGTTGCTGTATTCAATATGCACGCCACGAAAGTGCAACCAATAACACCACTGCTCTTCTGCCAACAATGCCACCATGCAGCCTCATTCTCCTTGGCACCGGGCAGCAACATCGAGGCTGTGCTGCTAGAAACATAAAATCAGGCTGTCGCGAGATTCCTCTTCTTCACTTCTCTTCTCCATCCGCTCAGCATGTCCTTTGGCTTTGGCATCGGCGACGCCATCGCCATCGCTGGCCTCGTCGAGAGAGTCGCCGTCGAGATCCGAAACTACAATGACGCTCCACGCCACTTCCAGCAGCTCCAGGTCGAGTTGGATCTCCTCGCCAGGACCCTCCGCAGCGTCTTGGAGATGCAGCCTGAAGACGTCGAAGGGGAGAGACGGGTAGAGCAGATCCGCTCTATCGCCATTCATTGCCAACAACCGTTGATGGACTTTTGTGACAAGATGCGTCTGAGGGAGTCTGGGCTTGGTCACTTTCGAACTGCTGGGACGTTGAGGACGGTTGGGACGAGGCTGCACTGGTCACTTGTTAGTTCCAAGGATGTTCAGGAACTGCGACAGATCATATTGTCCGAGATGGTGGCCTTGAACGTTCTCCTTGGAACTCACCATGTGTAAGTCGACAACAGTATCCTGCTCGATGGCTGCTAACATATTATAGCACGAAACTCCGCATTTTGAAGCCCCTTCCGGCCTTGGGCCAGGAGCTTGAGCGACAAGGGAAGCAGTTGAGCCAGATATCCGACGACATCAAGCTGCTTCAAGATACCCCAGCCATTCTCGCCGACGTCCAAGCCACCGTCCTCGCCAACGGCTCTGATGCCGATGCCCAGTTTACTAGGTTGAGTCAGCAGTTTGGTACCATTCGGAACAGCATCGATACCCTTCTCGCCTGGACAAGGAACATGACAAGCACCACTGTCGCCTCAGCAGCCTTCACCATGGCTCAACTTGGGGGCATTCTGGCACGCATTCAAGCATTACTTCAGAGGTATCTTGGCTCTCTACCTGGTTGGTCATCCGAAGCTGACTCGGAAGTAGTCTCTCTCAGTGTAGCCGCCGAGTTCTCCGGGCCATCTCTCGCAACTAGTAAGTTGGCCCCCGGCGGCCGTGCACAGAAGCTGACAGAAGAACGTTAGTGCTGTTATTCTAGAGGTCCGACGAGAGATGCAGAGACTCAGCCAGCTTGTTGAGTTCATCCCCGCGCACGTCTCTTTACCGATTATCCGGTTCGATGACCGCAATGGCGAAAGTTGGGCACTGCCCTTCCAAGCCTGCCAGGAATGGGCGGTAAGGGACCCGCAGTTTCTCTCCCCAAAACTCAAGCGAACTGGTCTCCTAAGAGCCAGCTGACAAAAAACGTCAGTTGTTCATAGACCTGCTTAAGCAGGTCGTCTATGTGAATCCCCGGCAGCCTGCTTTCGGGACCTACTACATCTGCCGAGACTCCTTTTGGAGCTGGCAGGTCGCCATAGTCCCGGGGAGCCATGTGAGACACGCCGCGATGTTCCGGGTACCGGACAGGGCTGACACATGCCATATGTTTGCTGTCGATTCACCACCTGGCCATCACGGATGCCGGGCTGAGGACGACCTGAACGGCAGAGTCTACAATCACGGGCCAGGGACACCGAGCTTTTTGGCATGTTTTGGACTCTTGGAGGATCCCGGAGAGATCCTGCCGAGCAATGTTGTTGACGTATGGTACGGAAAGAGCTTCGATATACCCGCAGAATACGTTGGAATCACTGGGCGCGGATGAAAGGTAGCTAGATTTTCCGATAGCACGCTCGTTGTTGGATAGAGGGGAGTCTGACAAGCATCAAGCCTGGATTCCAACATAGTAGCGTTCCCTCCTCTCATAGCTCGTACCTGACGGGTTCGGAACGAGTATCGCACTCGGATGAGGTGAATGCGAGGGCACGCGAGTTATAAACGAGCAGCTATAGTCAGCCAATCAAGTTAGTCCCTATACGCAAGTGAGCCCCTGTCTTCTCGGATGCTTCGGCTTACACTGCCATGAGCACACGTACCAATCTTATACTCGCACCTCGAATCAATCAACGCATGAATGACCTGGAGCCGTTGAAAAGCCTAGAGTGACATGCCCCGAGGATAGATCCTTGGCAACGGGCGTCAAGATTTCTGGGCGGAGCTTGGAGGTAGCATCAGGGCAGGACAAGCTTTTTTGAGCTTCCCGCGCCATCCCTCCCGTCAGCCTTAGGCAAAGGGGAAGCTTTTTGAACTGCTCCGCCTGGTGATGGGGCTTTTGGGCGGAGTTGAGGAGTGAACTTGAGGATGCCGTCGGGGACATGGGCGGAGTTTGCTGATGTGAGTAGACAGACATTAATGGATCATGACATGGGCGGTCAATCTGTTGAAGTATATGTCATGCCATGCCATCTTCCAGCCGAGGCATACAACACTCTACTCCATACATTCTTATGCCATCTGCCTGAACGGCGTTTAACTCCAATGTCCCGGCATCCCGCGGCGTCCCGACGGAAAACGGAGTCTCATCTCGGAGGACGGGCTCGTGACGGAGGCCGAACCGCCGTGTGGGTCAAGTCAAGCCTCAGGGCCGAACGGAGATTGTGAATGCAGGGAGGACGTGGCATGGAATTTGGGAGATTCTCGAACCAACCTGGACTCTTGATTGGCATGAGTATTGTTTGAGACAGCACCAGAGAAGACGAGTTAGTATACAGCAACCCCCATGGTGGCATTGCCTGCATTTAATTATTTACCCACATTTACAAAGTCTATCCCTTGACGATCAAGGCATTTTGGACTTGCAACCCCATCACTACTCGCAGACTTGATGTCTACCAATTACTACTCCCCAGCTTCAACCACACGTGCAACCCTATCTAACACAAAATTCCCACAGGGTTGACTCCATGCTACGTCACCATCTCGCGGTAGAGGAAAAACATGCCGCTCGGGCACTGATCGTCCCCTGTAACCCCTGCAACCATCCCGTCGGCACGCCTCAGTGATCCCCACAGGGGAGCTGACGAGGCTTTGCAGCGACGCTATTTAAGCCCCCTTGCTGGCGCCGGTACTTGGTGTAAGCAGAGGGAATAGCATCAGTTGGCTGAATGCATGATATCTGGACACGTAATAAGCTTATTTGCAGCTTGGGCTGAGCCAAGCCTGTAGAATGCAAAGTGACAATGACACCGCCCTGTAAGCAGCCAAGAAATGCCCACAGCCATCACACCAGTTCCGTATTGATCGCATTCTTCGCTTTGAATGCGAGTCAACCCGAGTCGACACTAACAAGGCTGACCGGCAACGTCTTTGAAACATCTCAGACTCCAGTACCGCTATGCCCCATCCGGTAAGCCACCCGGTGCCCATGGCGGACTGCCGTTGAGGCGTGGCCGTATTCTCCGTCGGGGAATCCATGATGGAGGCTTGCGAAAAGCTTGGGATGGGATGGTGGCCGAGTTGCCATGGGGGGCCGATGTCTCGTGCCTGGTTTCTTGTTCCAGGTTTGTGCTTTCCTCCCTCCAGGTTGTCTTTTGTACTCGCTCTCCCTTCTCTTCTCTGCTTCTTTTGCTTCTCTTGCTTCTTCTTCTTCTCTTCATTCAGGTTGATACCATTACATTCATTCATATAACAGGGAATTGCTAGAATTACCTATCATATTGGTCCTTCTTTCTGATTGTCTATTGTCCCTTCATACGTAGCCATGGCAGAGGCGCTAAGAAACGTGGTCGAACCAGCGTGTAAGTCAGAGACCCAAGGCCCAATACTCATCCACTAACTCCTCAGTCATCGTCCTCGCCTTCACAGCAGGCTGCCTCATCAACCGACGCCGACAAGACGACACCTCCAAACAACCCCCCCAAGACGACATCGAAGCCGCAGAACGATATGTCGACTCTCCCCCCCTCAAGCCCACCCTCCTTCAGCCCGAGCAGCCCGTCCGCAGAGCGCCAAACCTCTTCTTCGAGCTTCTGTCCCGGTTCTTCAACGCCTTTCCCTTTCTCATCGAGATATGGTACTGGAACATGACATACTGGTATGAACCTTAGGTACTCTTCAAGTGAACCACCAGAGGGCTGACCATCCCAGGATCTACCAAGGCCTCCGCGCCTTCTCGGCCAGGATGATCGCCGGCAACGAAAACATCTTCTCCCGCGCCCGCGAGCACGCCATCTCCATCCTCGAGCTCGAGAGCATCTTCACCCTCGACGTCGAGCAGTCCTTCCAGGCCTACATCATGAACGAGCAGCCCTGGCTCATGCCCATCCTCGCCCGCGTCTACTACTCCCACATCAGCGTCGGCGTCTGCTTCCTCGTCTACATCTACACGTTCCTCCCGCCGCTGACCTTCCAACGCATCCGCCGCACCATCGCCGCCGACAACGCCATCGCCTTCGTCATCGTCACCCTGTGGCGGTGCGCGCCGCCGAGGCTGCTCCCCCAGGAGTACGGCTTCATCGACGTGCTGCACAGTAAAGCCGGTGGGGGCAACGCCTGGAACAACAACAGGTTTCAGCTGACTATTGCTGCGATGCCGAGTCTGCATTTTGGAACCGCGCTGTTCTTTGCCGTCTGTCTGTGCCGCTTCTCGCCGCATCGGGTTGTGCGCTGCCTTGCGCCGCTGTGGCCGATGGCCATGCTCGTCACCATTGTAGCTACTGCGAACCACTTCTTGACGGATGCGCTTGTCGGGGCGTTGGTCCCCCTGCTGGGATGGCGGATCAATCGAGTTGTGCTGGTGTTGAAGCCCGTTCAGGACTTTGTCTTTGCGCCCTTGCTTAGCAGGCTGGACCTGGTCGACCCGAACGCGAGGGCTGTGCCCAAGGCGATGTGATAGACAACCAAGTTTTGACATGAACGGCTTTTCTTACGGTTTCTTTGTAATGGGGATACAAGCCACCGACTTTGGGTTTCGCTTCGGGCCGGTTCAATTAGATTGGGTAATAGAAGGTTTACGATACCCGCACCGGACTCTGTATCTTGCCATGTTTTATGAGTACAGGTATGGACCGAATGATCAGTTAAATTAATCCTTCAAGAGGGAATGTGGGTGGGCCTGAGTTGCGACTTGCTGGCTGACTATGCATCAACTCACGCCATAGAAAAGTAGGTCACCCAGGAGATCTAACCATCACTTGGAAATCAAACTGCTTTCATCCCGTCATCTCTCTCTATCGTATATCATAATCCAAGTCGTGACATCTAACAAGTCAAACCCTACTTCGCAATCCTCACAACAACCTTGCCAAAGTGCCCCCCGCCATGCAGAAACTTGAACGCCTCTCCCGCCTCCTCCATCCCAAACGTCCTGCACACCACCGGCCGGATCTTGTGCTTCTCATAAAACCCCACCATCTCCTCAAACCTATCCTTGGGCCCGTTCAGTATCCCCTTGAGCGTCACGTTCCGCCTCAGCGCCAGCAAGTTGATGCCCACCTGCGGCGACGACCCGTTGTCCTTATCCTCCTCCTCCTTGCCCGCCAGGTACCCCACGCAGTTGATCAGTCCCCCAAACGCCACGCTGTCAAACGACTTGCGCAGGGTGCGGGGGCCGCCGTTCTCAAAGATGATGTCTGCGCCGTGCCCGCCCGTCGCCTTCATCACGGGGTCCTGCCACTCCCAGTGCGTGCGGTAGTTGATCCCCGTGTCCGCGCCCAGGTCCTTCTTTGCGCGCTCTAGCTTGTCGTCTGAAGAAGACGTGATGATTGCGTTGAGCCCAGCCGCTTTCGCGATCTGAAGTCCAGCCACAGCCACGCCTCCCGTCCCCTGCAGCAGCACCGTCTCCATCTTCTTGGCTCCATCGGCGGGTTTCCCCATCGGCCTCATGCCGTTGATGCACATCCACGCCGTGACGGACGCGATGGGAAGGCACGCCGCCTCCTCGTCGGTGAGGTAGGATGGAGCCGGGACGAGGCTCTCTGCAAGAAAGCAGCGGTACTCTGTCAGCACGCCTGGCAAGGGGAGCCCCAGCCCCGTGGCCATGTCGGCCTCTGTGATCTGCCCCGTGAGGTGGCTCTGGTTGAAGATGGACATGACGCGCGCGCCGGCCTTGAGCGAGGGCGACATGGAGACCATGACTGTGCCGCACATGTCGGAGCAGGGGACGAGGGGGGACGAGTCCTGGATGGACTGGTGGTGGTTGTAGTCGCCCATGACCACTGAGATTGTCAGCATCTTACAATCACAAGAGACGATGGTATTGCCACAGGGGACTCACCCTCCGTGTCACGGTAGTTGAGGCTCACGGCGTGGATTTTGACGAGCACCTCCCCTTCCTTGGGAGCGGGAACCTCGCCCTCCCCAAGCTGGAGCTTGTCGAGCCCATCCTGGCCCGTCGTCCACCGCTTGTTCGTCTTGGGGAGAGGCGCCGGGGGGTCGGATTTGCCAAACGGCAGCAGAGATGAGATGAAGCTTGTCATGATTCTCGTCAAGAGTGTTGTAAGAGTGTTGTAAGAGTGAAATGTTGGTCGACTCTCTTACAAGATGACGTCGGCTTTGATGGATAAGGTGCCTTATCGCTGCCCTATCAATCGGTTGCATGCCCTGACTAGACCGCTTCGGGTGTCAGACGTTTCGGGTGTTGAACGGGATTAATAAGCGGGACAAGTCACCTTCTCAGAGCTTCATTTGCTGCTTGTCACCCAGATTGGCACCGATCGAGAATGCGAGAAAGGGAGATCTTGATCCTCGTTGATTCATCGTCTTCACTTATCCCGTACAGATCAAAGTTGCATCGCATCAACAAAACCACTGTATTCAACATGCCAAAGCGGCACTCAACATGCAAATGTTTCTCATAGCATGCACAGCGTACCCGGTCTCATCTTCCTTGTTCAACTCATCTCTTCAATGCGTGTAACCATCATCTTCCTCCGTCTCTCAACATCAACGCATAAAAAGACGAGCAGATATCCCCCTTTCAGCAATGCAGCCATCACAAACACCCTAAGCCCAACACAAGCCCCCTCTGCGACTTCTCTTGTGGTACCGCGACCAGGCAGATCCAGAATTAGTCAAGAGAAGCGCCATGAGGCAAACCACTCCGTAAAACAATAAAAAGCCAGAACAAGATCATGAACCAAAAAACAATAAAAAAAAACAATAACCGACAACAATGCAGATAAACCAGAGATTGTAACTTTTTTCTTTTCCTTTCCAGCGACTCGTCCACCTCGCGTCCACAAATGCTCGCCACGTCGCCATCACGTCCATCGTTCCAACCCTCTCAGCGCGCCCTGGTGCAAGGCCGGACTCGCGTGCCGTCGTGTTCGTCTTCGTCGTCGTCGCGGTCATGTCAGGAGCGGCGCCCAGACAGGAATTAATTGGTGGGTATAGTAGTAAGTTGTAGTCGCCGAGGCAACTCCTCCCATCGCTGACGTTGTGCACAGCCTGATGAGGAGAAGCCGGTATAGCTGTCTAGACGTAACGTCGTAAAAGCGTCATAATCGTCAAGTAATGGTCGTAGGTCTTGTCGGGGTACATGCGAGGCTATTCCAGGTATTGTGCGCTGGCAAGCGTATCGTGTGACCTTTCCGTGTTTGGTTGCCCATGTGTTGAAACAATTCCTGTATCCAGATATCCTATCCCATACTCTCTCATCGGGTTGGCATCATCATCAATTCGCCCGGATCGAAAAGGGGCCATGTCATCGATGCCTCCTCCACTTCTCCAAAAGTCGTAAAACATTCCCACGTAAAACTATATGCAATGGGGCTCAAGGCGAGCTCGAGGACTGGCGCCGATCGCCCAGATATGTCAGTATTACAAGTCGTAAATCAAAATGCTGTGCAAAATGGTGGTATGCGTCGTATTCATTGTCGTCAACCCGTAACAATACGCGCGAAGCAGCCGCGTCCAACGGCCGCCAGTGTGCAGGTCGTCATAGGCCTGACCAGTGGTAAAGTGGTGAGATGGGCGAGATCACAATCAGTGGTATCGCGAGGCGTTGGTGGAGCTCGAGCCCACACGTGCACCGTTGTCGGACGAGTCTGCTGCCAGAGTAAGTATGCATTCAGGGCGTTATGGGGGTTCCAAGTCAAACATACCGCTGCCGCGCGCGACATGGCCATTAGCACGGCGTCCGGCAAACCCGGCAGTGGCCTCCCACTCGGGTCCACGAGGCTGTCGCTCAGGGGCGCCCTTGGAATTGCTGCTGGGTCGCTGGCTACCGATCGCACCGGGGGTGCTTCGTGCCTGGCCCTGCATGACGCCCGAGTCGAAGCCCAGGTTCAAGCTGTTGAGGCTGCTGAGCAGCGCAGAGTCGTTCTTGGGGCCGGGGGTGCCGGAGCTTCCGGGGTGACCAGAAGGGGACATGGCACCTCCCATGTAATCACCGAATCGGGCAGTCCCACCAGGGCCCATGTTGTTCATCCCAGAGGGACCCAGATAGCTGGACGAGGCCTGCGAGGGGCTGGGCGTGAATGATCGCAGGTCGGCGAAACTCTTAGCAGCTCGCAGGTTGTTGGGAATGCCGTTTCCATCAGGGCTGCCAGGGAGCTCCAGAGTCGGGCCCTGTCGTCCCAGCACATGCGAGTAGGTGCTGCTCGCAGCCCTTGTCTCGCGGTCAGCTGCGAAATCAAATGTGGCAGCCCGGCTGAGGCCGCGCTTATGCATGTCGAGGCTGGTGGCGGGTTGGTTATGGATGTTAGCAGTAGGTGAGGGCTGCTGTCGCTTGAGGACAGTAAGCTGTCGCGACTCTGCTTCACCAATCGACTGATGCTCCAGGCCCATGTGATGCGCAAGGATGTGAATAGAGCGTCGGTGCTCAGGGGCGATTCCAGGAGGGAAGACGAGGATCTCGCGAGAATCGTCTCGTCGGAACATGACGAGCTCGGTGTAGAACTCGAGGGTCTGCGGGTCGTTCAGATCGACATCGCCTGATGAGGTCAGCAACACGCATTATCAAGGAAACCTAGGAAACCTACCCAGATGAGAAGTGCCCCTCGCCTGAGACTGCGAAAGACCGCCAAGAGACTGGATAGAGCTTTGCTGGTGCAGCATGGGGGCCCGGTGCTGCTCCTCGAGCTGGCCACGCCGCTCTCGCTTCTCGCGCTCAATGCGTTCTCGCTCTGCCTCGGGAAGCATCTTCTTGTACTCGACACGCAGCTTCCGTCCATGAACGTCCATCCCGTTCATCGCCTCAATCACCATGCGCGTATCCTCGGCAGACTGGAAGTTGGCAAAGGCGAGACCTCGAAAGACGCCATTATCAAAGTGGTAGTTGAAAGCATAGGGCTGCGGGAGGTGCATCTCGAGCATAATGGAGGCAAGGGTCTCTTTGCGGACGGCAAAGGGAATATTCTTGATGACGATGGCAGTAGGGATGAGCTGGTCAGCGTCCGAGGTTGTCGATCGAAGATCGGTCGGGGAGCCGTGAGAACCGGGGTGGTCAACGCGGAGGCCACCATTAGACATGTTGTTACCCATGCCGCCAGAAAATGGTTGAAGACTGCCATGGATGCCAAGACCGCCGTGGTCGGTCCAGTTCTGTCTCGGCGTCAGCTAGATCACGTCACAGACCATGAAATCACACATACCTGAGGGAGGGCAGCTCGTCGGTTCACGCTCCTCTGCCTGCCAGGGCCATTCACAGCGCCGTTGACGGTAGCAACACCGGATGTGTTGTAGTTCCATGCCTGGCCATTATCCAGCATGTATCCCTGCATGCCACCGGCCATGCCATCCATGCCACGAGGGTTGTAGCCGCCGCCGCCGCCGAGTCGTTCGGCAGGATAGAGGGCGGAAGAACCTAGGGGAGGATCGAAGGGGCGCTGTGACTGACGGGGGAGCGAGAGACCAGCGCCGAAACCACCGGCGCCGCCATAATTTGGCCTCGAGGAACTGGGAGAGCGGCTGGTAGATGTGCCGTAATCGAGGTAGCCCAGGTCGTGTGGTTGTTGTGTCATTGTCCTAACTGAATCCAGTGTGGCAAGCAACTGCTGATATTACCCAGCAGATCACTCAACCAATGTGTCTCGAAAAATTGTGTGTATCCGAAAGCTGCGAGCTGCAAGCTTTGCAAAATGCGGAGCGCACGTCGCAGGAGGGTATCGAGGAAGCGTTAACGATGATGGTCGAGCTTAAAGATGCGGCATCAAATCGTTAGGGCGCGTGGGTCCGAAAAATCGTCACGGTCGTGAAGCGGTGAGGTCAAGTTTGAGGGATGAAGCCAAGGAGGCACGGAACGGATGACGGAGCAGTGTGCTGCCTGATATATCCGGACGCGGCGATAAAGCTAGAGAGCACGAGGCGCTGAAGCGACCGAGGCGACAACGACAGGGTGACTCGGTTGAGGTTGTGGTTGGTTGTCGGTGTGGGAAAAAAAAGCGAGGCCTGGGTCCAGAGAAGAAACCTGAGCCAACGAGAGCAGCGCGACCGAGCTAAGAGGAGAGAGTATCAATATCCTCTAGTGGCAACAACTGAGGCAGATACGGCCAGCACAGCGAAGGAGGCCGAGACGAAACCAAGTCCCTGAATTTGGGATTCGAGAAGAGTGGCGGAGCAGCGTCAGAGCGTCACGTTTGATCGCCCGTTCGGTCGGTCGCCGGGAGCCAAGATACTCCGGGAAGTGCACTTGGGGGAGGAGCGAACAGAGTTGGAGGAGCCAAAAAAGAAGCGCCACCAACAGCGTAGAAAAGGGTAATTCGCGAAAAGGGGGGGTTCAGATCCGCGTGGTCGCCTCGTCCTACTTTTTTTTCTCCCCTTCGGGTATCCCAGAGTCGTAATTCGTCGCCGACGGGGGGAGAATTGAAGCTTTTTTTTTTTTTCGACGAACCAGAGGAGCAACTGAGAAAGCTGCTTCAAGGAGGGGAGGGGAGGAGGGGAGGGGAGGGCGACAGAAAAAAGCGAGAGCAAGAGGGAGAAGAAGAAAGAGGAAGAAAGGGGAGGAGGAGGAAAGGAGGAAGAAAGATGGGACACCTTCTAGCAAATATCCGCGATGATCTGGAACGGGAAACGGCGGACGGGAGACGGGAGACTGGGGGGGGAGGCTTTGGAGGGACGTGGTTGGGGAGGTGACAGCAGTGGTTCCCGTTGCGTGGGAAATAAAATCGGATTGCCCTTCGTCTCTTTTGGCTGCGGGTGGAGGCCTTTTTTTTCTGGGACGGGGGATGATGGTGGAAGGTGGGCCCAGGACGCACCGTGTGCCTCGAGTCAAAGACACTGTGGTCCCTGGGATGCAAGCCACATTATCGAGGTATTCCACGACTCCCAGCGCTCGCATGCCCTGGAGGAAGACACGGTGGGCGAGTCATAGTGGGTCCTCAGCGCTGCTGTCTGCCAGAACTCGAAATCCACCTCGCTGTGGAGTCGAGGAGAGTCCCCTGAGGCCTCAATGACCGAACCCTGAAGGGATCCCATGATACCTTGCCAATAGGTTCTATTGATGGACTGCCAAAGAGATGGGTTGGGGCCAGGATTCTTTTTCACCCAAGCCACCGAGTGCTTCAACCAAGAGAGGCCTTTTTTTGCTTCCAATCATAGCTGTCAGGGTTGCTAGGTGCATCTCTCATTCCTAGCTGCTTGAGTCTTGTGGGGGGGCGGCGGCCTCGAGGTGGATGGAGGGCAGCAGATCCCGGCACCGCCAGCTGCGGTCTGCGGAGGGGGGGATGGCAGAGGCTTTGGTGACGCTAAAGGCTAAAGAAGGACATTTGGATGGATTGGATTGCTCGATTTCAATCTCTGCCCGCAGAACGGAGATCCACTATTCTTTCAGCCTTCCGACTCTTCGAGGTCTGGCTGCTGGGATGGATTGGATGCTTGCAGCAAAACCCGGCCGTGACCAGAAGAAAAAAAAAAAAGAGGCGACGACTCGGGCTACAAAGGGTAGCTCCGCGTGATGGGCGGGCATCATGATGATGATGATGCCCCAAGTTTCCAGGACGATGGCAGCTGAGGTGAGAGGTCGCTCCAACTGGGAACACCCAAGTCATTTGCTTCAGTCCACATCCCAATGTGGCAGATGGCCCAACAGTGCGAGCAGCTTTGGCAGGCACAGGGCTGCTTTGCGCGGGCCAGATATGCCATTCGTCTGGACACACCTTTTTTTGTGTGAGTTTCGCTTGTCTACTGTCTTGTGCCCGTATCAAACCGGATGGATACTGACAGGTATGGGTATGGTATGTCCGGGAGCATCTTCATTTTATTATGTTGTGCATGTTGCTGTGCATTTCTTCCTGCTGCGTATCCCGTAGATCCAACACACCCCTTCCCCCCCATGTCATCATCATACGTGCCGAATCACGACTCATTCTTTTGAGAGGGGGGGTCGAGACCTCGTTCAACCGCAGGCCCCCAGTTGCGGAGAGTCCTTCACTCGCCTGACTCGACGCAAAAGAGGTAGCTTTTCACGAAGACGCGATTGACTCAAGTGAGGCGAGAAGAAGAAAAGAGTGACGATCGGTTTAGGTTGCACAAAGTTTCGACAATGCGGTACGTGCCCATCATCCATGACAAGCGTCAACTCTCCTTTTTTACCACCCACCAACAACAAGCGAGATCTTATAATGTCATGCGCTCCCAACGTCTGAAACAAAAATACTCGAGACTCATCTAACGGTCGGCCGAGAGGCAGCCTATGCATCGTCTCATATTAAATGACTGGGTAGCACCGCACTCATCTACATTTATTACCAGGAATCTTATGCACCACTCGTAGCTGAAGATCAAGGGCAGGAATAGGGGGAGAATGGAGCTCGAGAAAAGAGTCGAGATTGAACCTCCCTCCAGTCCCACGCCGAGAATGAAGACGGACGGAGAAATCTTGGCCTCCTCTCCATCAAATCTTGCCTCCCATCTTGCGTCCGTCCGGTCCATCTTGCAGTGCTGCTGTGGTCCCCCTTTCCCAGGCGGCCGGCTTCTGCTCCCCGGTTGCTGGAGGCTACAAGTTCCAGATGCTGTCCCCCGTCTAATTATTACCTACGTGGTGGTGCCTCCCTCTCCATGGTGGATGAACCCATTTTCTTCTGCTGTGTTCGCGCTCGGGGCTCGGGCAATCGAGATGGGAATGTCTCTGCTTGCTTTGTCTCGCCTGGGGTGGCCACCTTGAGAACCTCTGCGCCGGTGCAAAAAAAAAAAAAAAAAAGAAAAAGTGGCATTAGATTATATGCATGTCTTATCGAATCTCCCCTTCAAGGAGGAGCGGGTTTTGCTGGCAAAGGAGATTTGAGATGCCTCAATTAAAATGCATATTAATGCAAATCGATCAGTTCCCTTCAGTTAATTATGTCACGGCCACGTGTATAGAGACGAGGCACAGATCCGGGTGCGGCTCTTCACTCTACACCCCGTCCGCTCGCGCCGCCCCTTGCCTGGCTTGCGCTGTACGATCACGGACGGACTGGATGCCCGCTTCATTTTCTTTTTTTTTTTTTTTTGCACAGACACTTTTTTTCGACCATCCAACGTTCCCCCTCAACGTTGACGTTGTATCCGAGCGGATGCAGCACAACTGACGTGACTTTTTGGCTTTCTGCAGGACCGGCTCTTGGCTTAAATTTTTTTTTTTTTTTCTCAAGCTCTTTCTTCTGCTGCAAAAGGCTTCCCGATTCCGTCAACATGCCAGCAACGGCCCGTCGGGCGGGAAGCCAATCAAGTTGAGTGGAGGCTTGAATTGGTTGTACAGTGTGAGGTTGTTTGTCTCTCCGCATAAACTTGGATGGACCTTGGGCGAAAAAAAACAAGCCCAGAAGGAAAAAGAAAACATGGAAATCTCCAGCATCACCTAGGGGACGCCATGTGCCCTTCATTCCCCGAGTGATCAATTCCGCGTCATCGACCATTACCCATTCATCACAGAGAGCACCGCCTCAGCTGGACATTCAGCTCTGGCGGTCGCTTCCCAAGAGGGAGGCGATAATAGTATCCGTCCCCCTTTTACCTTACAGAATTGCCCCTCCTTTTAGGTCAACCATGTCCAAAGCCGGGGTGATCCTAACCCGCCCGCCTGGGCCGTCTTTTCAGGGGCCTTGATCTCAGGGGCCTCCCCAGTCTCTTGGGTCGGTCGTTCGTGTCCCATGTCCCAACCAGAAGGCCAAGGCCAGCGATGGACGTGCAGAGGGGGGCCTGCCTGGATGCAGATGGATGGCTCACAGCGGAGGTAGTGGACGAGAAGCCATGGCTTGAGTTGCCCTCTTGAGCTGTGCTCCTTGTCATCGTTCTCCGAAAGTCGCGATATCTCAAGATTGAGTGGATCGCACTGTGATAGATTCCCATCAGCCATCATTAGAGATCAGATGACTGGTGATTCACACTTTAACCACCGCCATCGCCAACGTCAACCATCACCACTCTGCCGACCCCTCATCTCCTTTTCTCCTAACATCCCTCCCCCCCGAAGTTGCAAGCCCCCCTCGCAGCTTTCGCCTCTTCTGTCAAATTCGAGAAGCCCACTAGCGTGGCCTATTTCGCCTCGCCGGCGCCCCTACGACGGTCGAGGGTCTTATTGGAATCCTTGGAAATCAAGAATCCCGGCCTAGCCTCATCTCTCTCGAGGCGCCGTCGCT
Organism: Fusarium nematophilum; assembly: GCA_033030565.1. Classification (NCBI taxonomy): domain Eukaryota; kingdom Fungi; phylum Ascomycota; class Sordariomycetes; order Hypocreales; family Nectriaceae; genus Fusarium; species Fusarium nematophilum. The sequence continues at coordinate 45,288 of JAVIXY010000088.1, forward strand.
CGGCTGCCCTCCCCCCCGGAGATGGCGGCTCCAAAGTCACGCGGCCAAAGGAGGGTTCCCCCCCCCCCCTGACTTGAGGAGATGAACTACTGAATTCACTCCAGAAGATGATGGCTCTTGGATACCACTCCGCGCGGCCTCTCCGTGCTATCTAATCGCACATTGCACATCCATGGATTCTTGGTGGATGGCACTGGATGCCCACCGCTCACCGAACGATGGATCGTTTGCCTTGCCTGAGAGGCTATCAAAGTTCCATTGTCAGCCTGTCATCCCCCTCCACATCCATGATCAATCACGGGAGCACGTGTCTCATCGACAAACCTGGTTGACCATACCCAAACGCGGTCATGCGACGCCTCTCACGACACCCACATCCCCCCAAGTTGGCCCAGCTACGCTCTCTTGTTCGTCGTCCAGATACCAAATCAGGCTGCTTCGCTGTGGGTGGTGAGACAGACAAGGCACCCGAAGATGCAGTTCCCGTCTGGTTGTTACCGCATGGGCTCAACCACCAACCAGCTCCTCGAGCTCTCATCTTTGGCGGGGGATCGACGTCAGCCGTGGGCGATGCCCCATCTTTGAGCCTCACGGCTTGCTTCCACGACATTTGCCACCACCAAAGACTCCGCTGCAGCAAGCCAGAGGCGTCAAACAAGTGTCAAAGAGTCAGGCACCAAGCCCTCGCTGACAGCCCAACAACCAAAAGATCTGCAAGATAAGCCCACGGAAATCCCTTCCAGCGTGCCAGCCCGTCGGCATCGGGATCGCCCATGACTGCCAATGATTTGATTGCCCTGTGCCTCATGCAGGCCTCTGCGTTGCCGGCCTGCATATCGTCCTGCGGGTTCGGCAGTCTGCAACCCGTTTTCTCGCCTACACCTCCTTTTTTATTTCCCTGGTGTCCCCCATCCTGTGGATTTTCGGTGTACGGCCAAGTGATTCCCGGCCTTTGTCAAGCGACGGCACTGGCGGAACCTGCTGACTGCCGATCCAACCACGGGGCGCAAAAGCCACCCGCTTCCGGATTCCAACTCTGCAAGTTTGCGAGACAAAGTTGTCAGCAGTCCAGGGGTGAGGACGCCTCACTGACTTTTTTTTGGCTTTTGAGTTTGGCTTCGACACTGTGCAATTGGTATTCCAGCAGCTCGTTCTCGCATCTGGATGACAAGGTGTGATGATCACTTTTCTGCAGCCGCACGCGACAAGTCAGACTGTTGCTCATGTCAGCCAAACATGGACTTGGCTCACGTCTGTTATCAACTCCCTTCATCATTGGGGGGAACCCGCAGCTTGAAGAATCATTACCTCGAGGATTCAAAGACTTGGATTCCGGAATTCGGCTCAAAGGTCAGATGAATGCTTGTGCACAGACTCGGTCCCGTCCTGGCCGATTGACCAACCAGAACAGCGTCCGCCCTTTTTTTCTGCGCTGGCAGTTGACGCAATGTCGTAGGGCTATGGAATATCACACTACACACGTCATGAGGAACAAGCATAGTAATTAATATACGCCAACGGAGCTCGGATGGCAGTGCACAATGCGAAGAGGCTTTGCAGCCCAAGCACGGCACTTTTCAGGGCAATCCCGCTCCGTGCACTTTTCCTATCACGGCCGGTCCTCCCGAGCCAACAGCCCAAGCTGACGACTGTGAAACTACGGAGTATCCGTGACGCCGCAGAGACAAGCCCCCGATGCCGTTGCCGCCCACTTCCCGAACCCATTTCGAGCCCACTACCAACAGGCTTCGTCATGGGCTTACAACAGAACATTGTTGTTCCCAATGCGCCGAGGCTCAATGACGATATTACAATGTCCACATTTGCTGGCCATGCATCTACTCGCGTTCGCGTTCGACCAGTAGGCCGCTTAATAAAGAGAAAACGGGCCACGCCACCGTACGGATCAGTCGGGGAGGCATTGACTTGCAAAGCCGCAGCCAAGAGATAGTCTCCGCGAAGCCAACACTCATCATGGTAGCATTTGCAGCAGCAATTGCGGAGATGTGTCGCGGCCGACGTGTTAAAGCCGTCGGTCTCGAGTGCGAGGAGGGTGTCAAATTTTCGGTTTCCACCAAGAGCCCCCGGCCAATCCGTCAAGCTCGGATTGGTCTGAGGTGAGCAAGGACCCGAAAATGAAGCACGCGACAGCCTCCATCACCAATCCAGAGACGCAGTCCGATGCGGAGTTCCCTTGATAGAGACTTCGCCCGCGTCTCGCCAGGCCCAGCCGCCCGTTGGCCGTTGGTGCCGTTTTGGGTAAGTCGGCACAAGATGGCGCACTCTGAGTGGCCTCATCCCCCGGGGAGTTAATAAGACGGTCGGCATCGGCAAGTGGGATGACGCGGCGCAAATACGCGCGGCCAAGATCCCAGGCCCATTTGGAGTTTGGGACGATTCTATTTTGTTAGTCCGTCCGAGCGACCCAATTGATGGTCAGGGCTTTGCGAAAAAGGGAATACTTTTTCTACACCGTCGGCTCCTTTCTCGTCTCATCCTCTGAAGCATTCAAGCTTAAAGTCGTTCCTAGTTCCTCATCCTCGGGGGTTTGTCAGGTCCCAGTCCCCCCCTTGGATTCTCTACATCTTCGGGTCTGCAGCCCCCTTACACAACAAAAAGAACAAAAAGTTGCTTCAAAGGCAGTGGGACCGACTTCTCGATGCATATACAACATCTCCTTCTTGCGGTGACATCCGCCATCTTCTTTTCCCTCTCCGTCAACTCCCAGTCGGTCAACCCCAACGGCACCCTGACTTACATCGAGGGCGAGGCACCCCTCACATTCGAGTACACGACTCCGTCGCAGCACGGAAAGAACTGGATCGGGCTCTACCACGAGGCGGGCGTCGGCCTCATCTCCCAGTATGGCGAAAGGTACACACAGGATTCGATAGTGTGGGCGTACGCCCCCAAGAAGGAGGGCAGGATTCGGCTGCCGGTCGACAAGCTACGGCCCGGCAAGTATACCGCCTTCTTCCACGCCAATGACGGCTACGAGTGGCTTGCGCAGCCCTTTACCGTGTACTTTACCCAGGAGACGACCACCGGGCTGGAGTTTGTCGTCGACGAGGCGAGCTTCCCCTATGCCCGTCAGGGAACGCCATACAGCATCAGGGTCGACGGTCTTGTCAGAGGCGGCTCCAAGGACGTCGAGTTCCACATCGGAACTGCGCTGCCAGACTGGCTCGAGCTTTCAGCCAACGGCACCCTAGCAGGAACGCCGGACGGTTCAGCGCAGGACGTCGACATCACCATCTGGGCCATCCGGTACAACTCGATCGCGTCCCTACGGATACACATCCCCATGCGCGAAAGGGGCGAGATGCTAGTCCCCCAGCTGCGGGTCATGTCGTTCAACACCTGGTTCGGCGGCAGCCGGTTCCACGAGTACCACGAGAAGCAGATCCGGTTCATCGTCAACTCCAACGCCGACATCGTAGGCCTGCAGGAGGACCACACGGGCGACCGGGCCAAGCAGCTGGCCGAAGCCTTGGGCTGGGAGTACTGGGCGAGCGAGCAGAGCCACAGCATCCTGAGCCGGTACCCCATCCGGAGCTCGACGGGCAACATCGACAAGTCAGGGGGCGCGACCATCGCCCTCGACGGCGAGGCCCAGATGGTCAACTTTTACGTCGCGCACCTCAGCGCCCAACCCTACGGGCCCTACGGCTTCTGCTTCGAGGACATGGCGGAGGAGGCCGTCATGCAGAGGGAGTACAACAGCGGTCGGCCCGACGAGATCGACAACACCCTCGCGGCCATGAAGTCGGACCTCGAGGCCGCCGACGACGTGCCCGTCTTTCTGGTCGGTGATTTTAACGCCCCCTCGCACCTCGACTGGACCGACGACCTGCGCGACAGGCACTGCGGCTGCGGGAGCTTCCAGTGGCCGACTTCTGTCAAGCCGCAGGAGGCCGGGCTGATCGACTCGTACCGCGCCGTGTACCCGGATCCGGACGCCGACGAGGGCATCACGTACTCGTCTGTGACGCCGTGGAACGGCGACTACGACGCGCCGGAGCCGCAGGACCGGATCGACTTTGTGTACCACAAGGGGAGGAGCCTCGAGGTGGTGGACTCGTGGATCATGATGGCGGGGAGGCCGCACCATGTGCTCGACGAGTGGACGTCGGACCACGCGGCGGTCATGACGCTGTATAACATTACGGATCCGCTGTGGGATTTGCGGTAGTGCGGGGGAGGCTGTCAACATTGTTTATGCGTTACGAGTTATATACCATTGCATTTGGAGCGTTGAGACATAGATGTATATACCCATTATCTACTGTTAAATGGACTTGCCATGAAAGGTTGCTGGATCTTAGTGTTTGATTCATTTTCTATGAGAGGAGATGTGCGTCAATGTAGAGGTGTCAATACATGACTTTAAAGATGGAGTCCAGCCTAAGCCCCTTGAACCGACTCGACAATCCCCCTGACAACCTCAACAAGATCCTCCTGCTGCAATCCAAACCGATCCATGTCCACCTTGTGGTTGTAGTTCCCTCCATGCCCCTCCCGGAACTGCGCAGCATACAGCTTAGGAATAGCCGCCCTCCTCTCTCCCTTCCTGACCCTCTCATCACACTCTGCAATCAACCCCCCAATATCCCTCTCTGTAATCTCCCAGTCCGCATCCGTAGTTCCCGTCGTCCTCTGCACGCTCTCGAGCATCTCTCTCTGCGTGACACAAAAGGAACTAACATAGAAAGGCTTGTTCCTGTACGCCGCCAGCTCCTCCTCAGGCAAGTTCAGAAGCTCAGCCACTGCATCGCCCACCCTTCTCAGCATCGACGTACTCGCCTTGACGTTGCCGCCGTCCCATATCTCTGCCTTTCGGGCCCTGATGTCAATCCCCCAACTGCCCATCGCCATAGACCAGTCGAACCAGAGGTTGTTCACGATAGCGATCCAGCTGCTCACGCCCAGCTCCTCCACCAGGTCCCGCACGGCCTTCTTGTCCGACATGATGCCCTGCTCGCGGATCATGTCCGTGGCCTCGATGTCGGTGCCAAACTCGGTGGGAAGGATGTACCGCACCCCAGCCTTTGCGGCGGCGCGGATGAGCGGCTCCTGCGCGGTCATGGCTCGCGGGTTGGGCTGCAGGATTAGCACGTCCTGGCCTTTGAGGGCGGAGACGAGGAAGGGTTCGTCGGTGTAGGAGCCGTGGAGGACGGTGACGTTGGGGGGGGACGTGGCGGTTGAGTCGGGGCGGGAGATGGCGGTGATGGAGTGTGTTTTGCGGAGGAGGGATGTCAGGGTTGGGGAGCCGATTGTTCCTGTTCCTCTGACGATGGCGATGTTTTGTTGGGGGAACATTTTGGTGTTGTGGAAGTTGAGGTGTTGGAGATTTTTTGCTGTTGATCTGATGTGTAAGTGCTGGTCTTGGACTCCAGCGGCGAGTTTCACCCCTCTTATATTTCATCATGCTCATTGACATTTCTACAGAGATAGCTCATACTTGATGGACATGAAGCAATTCATCCCTTAAGTCCATCCCATCTGGAAGCGTGGTAAAGTCCATCTTCAAATCCGGGAGGATTCGTCCGTTATTCGGCCGAACAGGTCTTGGTGCTACGCGGCGGTTGGGCGCTTGGTATTCTTAGTTCCCCGACCAGGAATTAAGTAATAAATCCATAGAGTACAGGTTAGTTGAAAGAAATAAGTTCTCTACCGGGTGCATTTAAGGAATCTACATAATTTTGGTTAGGTACGGTTGGTTAGTTAAGGCATCCCTCGCGTTGGGAGGCCGCAATAACGGCCAGCGTGTACAAGTGCCGTACCAACTCATCCTTTAACTCAGGTACATATATTTCCAGGCGAGAGACTCGATTGTATTAGTTCTAAAACATATCCGTTTACACGACACCTTGGCTAGGAGCCCCTCCCTCAGGCAACGGCTTCTCCTCCATCAACGCCCTCACCTAATCAGTCCCGTGCTTGTCCACATTCACATATCACCCCTCAGTCTAGCCATACCGGTCCCATGCCGGAACAGGTCCTTCTCCGGGTCTGCGGCGCCAGACGAGGGAAGGTCGAAATATCGGAATGCGTTGTAGCCAAACTGGCGGTCCAGCAGATCATCGTCGACCTTCCGAGGGTCATCTCTCAAGGCACATCGAAGCGTCTCCGGAGGTGCACCTTCCCAGGAGCCGGTGCCAATCTCGAGGGTCTTCAAGGTCGTGACAGAGTCCCCCAGCCGGGAGAGGATGTGATGCCAACGCAGGGAGTGGTAGGAGGTCCAGTATCCCCCCTATGGCGCCCCCTAAATCCGCGGGGATGCAGCAAGACGAAGCAAGAATCCAGATGCAGCTTTTCAAGGTCCAGGGAAGAGATCCAGTCGACCTGCCACTCAAAGATGAAGACAAAGCTGCCCCGAGCGCAGGCAAACCTTGACCACCTCCAAGCCGGCGAAAGTCCAGCATATCGAGCCCGCCCCACCAGTCGTCGTAGTAGAGTGAGAGCGTCCGGAGGTTTGCAGTCGCCGAGGGAGAAATCCACGTCTCGGTCAGCCCGTCGAGCATGTAGCTTCTCAAGTCGCGTTCCCTAAGTGTCAGTTCAGCCCCAAGGGTCCCAAGCCTCAGGCGCTGCGAGGCGCATAATCTGAGGTCCCTAAGGCCGGCCAAGATCGTCCCGAGCCAACGACAACCTAAGAAACCTTCATGGTGCTTGTTCTCTAGGATCTAGATTGTGAGTGTTGGCAAGGGGACAGGCGAAGCCGGAGGGCAGTGGGCCGCTTCCTCCTTTCATAGTCATCCAGCTCGTCACCATCTCCAGGGGCGTAATCATCAAACGACTCCTGCAACTCCTTGCTCCAGGCTCTGGTCAAAGAGCAAAATATCACCGTCAACATTCCAAACTTATAACGAGATATGTGCCCGTCCTCAAATTGGCCGCCTGCAGGCTGGATCCGGATCTACGGTGTGTTCATGTTTCGGAAGAGGCCCAAGAACGGCAGAGCGTCCCAGAAATCACGGTAAAGACGAGCCCGTCGTATCTATAATCCGGTCGATTCCAGGAGTCACAGGTTACTTCCCGGACCAGGCCACTGAACTTGGACTCGGCGAGCTGCATGAAGCGCCGGGGGCGGTCGCCGCAGGCCAGAAGTGGATGGTATGGAACGCTTCCGGGGCGGCATCCAAGGAGAGCGCCCGGCTGACGCATCGCAGGTTCATCAAGTCGTACTTGGAAAGTCGGGAGAAGATGTTGCTGTTAATCTCTTGCGGGAGAGTGTCAGGCTGGCGGGAGACATTGTTGCAAGGGAGGGGTTGAGAAGGGCCCGACTTGGGCCGGGCGACGTTCAATTAATTGATATTAGATGATAGTTAAGAATACAAGAGAAAAGTGACAAGCAAGAAGAACTTATGTATTCTTTCGATGGCCAAGCACGACGACATGATGGCGCACTGGCGTCCATCAATACTGACGGATGCGACTCACTCAGTAGGACGGCCCAAGCGGCCTCCCTCGGTATGATTGGCTGACATTCAAATATCAGAAATCCCTACTCCCTCCAGGATTTCAGAGCAAACATCTCCCCGACCTCGCGTTTGATCACCCAGCCAAGCAGGGGGTGGTCTGGATTTGCCGTGTTCGTGTGATGTTAGTCTTGGAGGGAGCTGCCCCCCTCCCCCTGCATGGCAAATGCTCGGCTAACGGCAGCCACTGCAGCCACATGTCAGCCACAGCGGGACATGATCGTCTTCCAAGTCGGCCTTGCATGGTTTCAACTGTCGCCGACAACGACATGTCAACCAGCGTCTAGCCGACTCCTCTTGTCCGCCAGAAGGCGATGGGCTACCAGGTCTGTCTCAGGAATTCTCCTAGCGCATCCTCGGTAGGCATATCCGCAAACAGACCGGCCTAGGCAAGACAGCAACCGCGGATATGCAGCGAGCCGTCGCAGGCGGCCAGCAATCAGACTGCCGGTTGACCAACGCCTGCGCGAGTAAGTACCAACACAGCTCTCCCACCATGCATCCTTGAAACTTGTAAGAAGTCTCTTGCAAGTCTACAGGCTTCTCTCTTGCTACTCTGGTGCTTTTCAGCACCTCTCGGCCACTGGGAGCAAGTGCACAGTGGTCGCGATACCACAGGCCTGGTTCTCTTCTCAGCCTTTGGTGGTCACCCAGCTTGCACCTCGGGTTTACTTCGGCCCTCGCAGCCAATGCCAAGCGTTTCTCACGTCAACAGCCAGAAAATCGGGCAACGAGTGCTGCCTTCCTTAGCAGGCGACGAAAAAGTTACTCCCAGGAAGTACCTGAGGCAGGTACCTCTCACGCAGAAACAGATCGCCCTCTTCCCAGACAGGAGCCTGAGAACAACAACATCAGCACCCGCTAAATTTCTGCCACCACCACGAATCCCCTCGATCCCGCGTTTCCCATCATCAACAACTAACCCCCCGCCGACTCAACCGATCTACAACCGCGTTCGAATCCGCATTTCATCATCGCCTGATTTTTCGTACTTTTATTTTTTCGGCTTTTTTGTTACGCGACCACCCGAACAATGGCTGGCGGAAAGGGCAAGTCTTCAGGCGGAAAGAGCTCGGGAGGCAAGACGAGCGCTGCCGAGGGCCCCAAGAAGCAGCAGAGCCACTCTGCGCGCGCCGGTCTTCAGGTGAGTTTTTTTGACACGAGTCAAAGGAGGAGGTGGACGAGGGTTGCTTTCACCGGTCGATTTGCGCGCATCCCCAAGTCCCGCATCCCACGAATTTCGAGATTCACGATCCGCTGCCCCAACGCGTCGACCATCTCCGCACGACGAGAAAAACCTTTTCACCATGACGGCGCATCCGTCAGTCGAGCCTGCCACCGCGTTTCCGCCTGCGCGACGAATCTATGACGGACTGCTGATGCCTCGGGACGGTTGGCGACGTTGCTCGCGTGCGGAGCTTATGCGGGACAACACGGGATGCGCGCAAGCAAAGACGAGTTGGCTGTGGAAGCTTGCATCGCGCGTTACAGGATCCATCGGTTTTTTTTTTACTGACATCATGTCTGCCAGTTCCCCTGCGGTCGTGTCAAGCGTTTCCTCAAGCAAAACACCCAGAACAAGATGCGCGTGGGAGCAAAGGCTGCCGTGTACGTTACAGCCGTGCTCGAGTACCTGACAGCTGAAGTCCTGGAGTTGGCAGGCGTAAGTTTCTCCCCTCTGAGTCACTGCTGGTGCCTGATGCAGACGCTAACGTCTCCGAAACAGAACGCCGCCAAGGATCTCAAGGTCAAGCGTATCACCCCTCGTCACCTCCAGCTTGCCATCCGTGGAGACGAAGAACTCGACACCCTGATCCGCGCGACGATTGCGTACGGTGGTGTTCTGCCACACATCAACCGTGCCTTGCTGCTCAAGGTCGAGCAGAAGAAGAAGGCCAAGGCGCTCGAGGGCTAAGTGTGGGGGGCCCGGTTTGGGATTGAGTTTTTTTGCTTTTTTTATTCCTTCGGTCTTGTGGAACGCTGGTATATGGGACGGTAATGCAGAAATGCTTTGATTCGAATTCGAAGGGGGCGTCGCGAGATAAGGCAGATGTCCGCACGACGACGGCTTGGATAGCCGGAGGCGCTTGCGCTTTTGGAAGTGCACACGAGGAGTCTCCGCGTCGAACTCGAGGAGCCGGCGCCGGCGTGAAAGCCTGCGCCATAACGGACCGCCCGGTGCCATTTCCGCTGCGATGGCGGTTGTACAACAAGAGTGTTTTCGCCTCGGTGTCTGGTATGAGATGAGACATGGAACCGCTGTGCTGATGGACTGGATTAGGTAGACGCGGAGAATAAGTTACGAGTTTCCTGGTTGAGTCACGAAAATACTGAAAGAGTTGCTTGAGTGCATTTTGTCTACTCAAGTCGCTGTCCTCATGCAGGTCTGTAAAGCCATTTTCGAACCTTGATATGTCCCCCTCACAAAATTATGCGTAGCTACGGTTCTCGCTTCCCTAGAATTTGATATCCTCTCAACCACGCTTCATCCTCTCGAATTACCACCTCAGTATCCACAATCCTTGTTCCTAAAACCTGCTCCCACGATCCTTTTCGCGCCGCATGGAATCCATCGTTCACTCCTCTCGCTGCTCGGTCTCGCTGGCCTCATCAGCCTCATCATCGGAGATACTCTCGATGGTATTGGCAGCCTCATCAGCCTCATCGGAGGAGGTGCTCTCGGTGGTCTTGTCGCTGCCATCGCCGCCGCTGCTGCTCGAGTCGGAAAAGTCGCGGAGGCGGCTGAACCAGTCGGCCCCCTCGCAAGCCTCGTAGGCCATGATGATCTCATCGTTATCCTTGATGTTCTCCGGGACCGTCATCTCCATGTCCGGGTCGAAGGCGACCAGGGCGGGGGGGTCACCGATGTCCTCGTCGGCGGGGATGTAAGCGTCGTCGAACAGCTTCCTCATGAGCATGGGGGCGTCCTCGTCGTCCCACTCGATGCTCGACTTGATCAGCTTCCTGACGACCTTGTAGCGCTCGACGTGGCACTGGCTGGGGTAGTCGCAGTCGTCGTCGCACCGCTGCGTCTTCTTCATCATCCTGTTCCAGCGGTCCTCGGTGGCCTCGAGGCGGCGGAGGCGCTCCAGCCGGGCCCGGCGGTCGCGGCGCTCGATGCCCGATGTGCCGCCCAGCTCGCGCATGGTGCGACGCTTCCAGCCGGAGGGGTTGGCCTCGTAGGCGGTGCGGAACCGGCGCCAGTCGTTGCGGAGCGCCCAGAAGGAGCCGTCGAACTCGGAGGGCGCGGGGGTGCTGGGCCGGCGGCGGCGGCGGGAGAGGGGGTTGCGGCGCAGGGGGGTAGGGGTGCGGAGGCACGTCATGTTGCAGGTGAGGCAGCGGGTTGTGACGGCGATGCGGTAGCTTCTCTTGCAGCGGTGGCAGAACCAGAGCCAGGGAGTGTACTCGGTGGGAGGGGGTTCGGAGGGGGGAGTGGTGTTGTAGCGAGCAGACATGGTGGGTGGTTCGAGTGCTCGGTGCTTGGAAGGTGGTGGTGTTGAAGGTGGTGTTCGCAGACTGGTGGTGGTGTTCACGATGTTGGTGACGGTGTTCGCAGACTGGTGGTGATGTTCGCGATGGTGTTGAAAGTGTAAGTGAAGGTTGTCCGAACAGAGAAACAGGAAGAGAGAAGGGATGCTCTGAAGAAAGAGTGAGTTGGACGAAGAGGTGAAGTAGAAATGTTCTGGCACTGGCCCGGCGTTATTTTATCTATGTTCTCCCGTTTGGCCCATTCATTCACTTTTCGTTCAATAGTCTTAATCGCAGAGCGTTTTGGCCTTGATCCATTCACAACGCATCCAATAGCCTTACCACCCTTCATTACACCGGCACAATGGACCTCACGTCAAAACGAAATTAGTATTCTTTTTACAGGATTGGCTAAAAGGCTACGGTGAACAGTGGTCTAATGCATTGTCTTTGCCCTTTGTGGTTGGGCCTTTGTTGCGCGCAGGTTGAGAACACTGGCGGGCAGTGCCTTTGAGCGAACACTGGCAGGACTGCAGAACACTGACGGTGCGTATTTGACCTACAGGGCCTTGGATGCTGGGGTTTATTGAAGAGGCGCTGAATCTGGGCCGTTGGCTGCGGCACTGCAGTGTCACTTGCTGCGGTTGGGAGGGCAGCAAAATTGAGATCCGTCAAAGGAGGTTTTTCTTTAATGATGTCATCGTTCAAATGCAGTCTACTTGGGATTGCCCTCAAACTCCGAGTGTTGGATGAGGGCATCGTGAGATGTAAGCCTCCGTAGAGGATAGAACTCATGTGTGGGCAATATGCTGGGTCCACAAAGTATTTACAAACTCGCCACAGGCTCCCTCGAAGCTTTGCGACTCGTTCAAAGTAATTCATTGCTATCTGCGCTGTTCTGCTGCAGCATCGTTTCTGTTGAAGGGCGGTGACGTCGTAGCATCCTTTGATATGCCGGGGGGCATGCAGCGTACGTTTAACCCACGTCCCTCAGCATCGGGCATTCTGCGCCAAGCCCGACGTTCATATATCCGCAGGTGGAAGCACAATTTCGTCCCATGAAATCTTGATGCAGTCCCTTTGGTGTTGGAACTTCCTGATGCAGACCGATTTAGGCATGCTCGCTTGAAAAGGCGACAACAGAGTTGAGAGCCGCCATCTATCTGTTGCTTGAGCACCCATGAATCCCGCAAAATTGCTCATTCTCCCTAGCATGATTATTCATCTGCATTTACTGGTCAAGGTACTCACTCAGCCCTCTTGATCTCGAAGGAGTACTACCTCCAGGGTAGCAGTTTGCCAGCCCCTGACTTGGAGATGGCCCCCTGATGGAGGTGAATCACGGCAGGAAGGTTTAGATAAGCCTCCATGCTGTTTAAGGTCGCGACTGCATTTAGGAACCGGAATTTCTCATGCCCTGCGCCCCTTGCAACTGCCTTTCTTCTGGAAGTGAGGCGCACGCCTATTTCTGAAAGTCTCCGAAGCACCCTTTTCCTCTTCACACCTTGTCCCCGTTAAGCTTTTCCAGGCTTTCTTCACCTATAAAATGCTGCTCTCCCCCTCAGATTGAAATCGGTGCTCTTCATCCTCCCTTCTTTCTATCCTCCACACTCAGGAGGTTGCCTCCTATGGCGGATACCGAAATGGTAGAGGCTCCGCAACGAGTCCTCTTGGAGCCCCCAACGCACACGACCCAGCCGGGTTCACCATGCAACCCCAGCAGCATTGCTCATCATTCGCTTTACCTCATAAAACTGAGTTCAACACTGCTATCCTGAGAGAAACTCTGGCGGAAACCACCTCCGTCCCTGCCTATCATTCATCGGCATGGCGACCTCCACTGGAAGTCGATGCGGATTGTCGACCACGGCGCTGTATGCGTCAGCCGGCCAGCGACAACAGCGTGCCCGAAATTCAGTTGTGATATTGGGCAGAGAGGTTGTCAAAGTCAAATGCCCTCTCCTTCGGGTGCTCCCATCATCCTCGAATTCCATTAGCATTGGGGAACAATAAAATCGACTCACGGCCACCAACAGCTACACGCAGGATTTAATTCAGCCTCTCTGAGCTCCCCAAGAAGGGTTCGGCCTGTGCGAGGTTTATCTTTTGCACACAAGGTCCAAGATGGGCACGCCCGTGAACGACCTTCAAGGGTGGTGGACTACAGCAAGCAACACTACCCATAGAGAAGCGGATCAAACTAGCGACAATGCGGACTTGATTTCAGGCGATTTATAAAACAAACCGGAACCAGATGGATCGAAGGGTGCCCACACGGGAGCAATAATCGAGGATCCCAGGACATGGTCGTCACTGTCGAAGCCCCGAAGAGTAGATCAGGCCAACATAGAGACAGCGAACTCTGGTCTTATCGATCGAGCTGTAGATGAAAGGAAATTCTGGTGGAAGACTGGGTGGGAAGCTGTGTATCCACCGAGATGGGGGTCTCTGAATACTTAAGATAACTCGGACTACAAGCTAGGAGGAAAAGAGAGCCTTTTGAGGGATACGAAAGATTAGTTTTGCTGGAAGAAAAGCAAAACCACATAATAAAGAAATAAATTGGGTAAAATGAAGATGAGTTCCAAGTGACAGTGCAAGTACCAGAAGCGTGACGAGAAAGCGTCGAGTTCCCTCGGCGGCACGTTTCTTCTACCACAATCCACACGTGTCTTGAATAATATTGAACCCAAAGCATTGCTATAAGCAATCTTGAACTATATCTTGCGTGCTGCCTCATCTCATGCAAGTTGACAGCAGATCGACAACCTTGACTACTGCCGCAGCTTCTACATCACCCGACTTGACAGTATGCGCAAAGAAAGTGTATCACTCACGAGGATGTGATGTAAATACATTCAACCTCACATGATCATAAAAGTTGTGAACTTTGTTGACTTGTGTGTATATATATGTATGTGATCACCCCTCTCCCAGACTTCAATCACTCACCACCGTCCCAGACCGCATCGCCATGGACAGACTCAAGGCAGCAGGTCGTGCTTCACTCTCCAAGATTCCCTTCATACCAGCAAAATGGCGACCTAGAAAGGCACAGAATCCAAACTGGCCACTCGTACGCCTCCCTTCGACGGAATCATCCCCACAACGGAGCCTCGAGGACCTTGCTCTCCTCGCCCGCGACCTCCCCGACAAGTGGGCATGCGACACATGTCACCAACTGCACGACGCCCGGAGAAGAGACACTCCCCAGAAGCCGTGGAAGACCCCATGCCCCTGGGGACAGAAGGGCCTCAGCCGTACCTGCGGAAACAAGTCATTCCTCATCGGCCGCCAACACGTCCAGCTCGCGCTCAAGTACGACCGAATCTGGGGGAACCGCTCACAGAGGAGGCATTCCCGCAAGTTGATGGCACCGCACCGCGCTGAATCCTCCATCCTCTCAGACACCGGCAAGAAAATATCAGTAAGGTACTCTGCCTGTCCGAGGCTCTACGCAAAGAGATACCTCCTATGCTCCAACTGGAGATACAGAATGAAGGACGACAGTTTAAACAAGCAGAGGTTCGCCCCGTTCGCCCCCTGCGAGCACAACTCCTACAGGATCGACACACACGGGATACCCTCGCTGTTTACGCCTCAGCCCGGGTACTTCACCCTGGAGGAAGCCCTCGAAGTAGCAGCATCGAAGGAGAGGAGCACCTGGACGGTTGGGCGCTGCTCTCGGTGCCCGACCGAAATAGGAGTGTGCGTCGAGCAGACGAAAGTGTTGGTACGGGCGTGGCAGGATCTCGGGACGGAGGACTCCGCGTTGGAGTCGGACGGGTGGAAGAAGACGAGAGGTCTTGGTTACGCCCTCGAAATTTACGCTTGCTACATGAAGGCGTATCGACGGGACATGGCGGAAGCTGCTAGGCGGGCGGCGGCCGTTGCAGCGTCGTCGACGACAGACAACACCGCTGCGGACCTTGCCGTGAGTTTAGCTGCTCTGGATATATGCCTCAATTAGCTTTACTCCAAGCATCGAGATAAGTTTTAGTATCGATAGTTAGTAAAGAATCGGAACGGTGTTTGAGCCTTGTCTGCGTGTGTGTCTTGGATTCCCCGTTGGAAGGAAAGAAGAAGCTGGGTTACCTGCCTACCTTCTCAAGGCCTTTGCAAGTGACCTTGGACCAACTGTTTTCTTGAATATGCCTTCATACATGCTCCCATGCCTATTTGATCAAGGCAGAACTATCCTATACCCCAAGTCGTTAATAATTACTTTCAAAGGTTAGTATGTTATCTCAAACTCCTGTCTCTTAGGTTGAGAGTAGCCTTAGTCTTACACTTGATTCAGTAGCCAGGGATCATCGAGGTCAGCCAGTACCCGTCCTTCTCCAGCCATTCCAGGAGGACCCAGCGGCTGTGGGAGTTCGGCCTCACGCCGTTCCTGGTGACTCGATATACGCGTCTGCTGGTGAATGTGAGCAGGGATCTGCTGAGCTGAGGCACGAGGTCGGCGATCTCAATCAGGAGCTCGTCAGGGATGGTTTCGAGCGTGGCTTTGACTGGCGGATCAGATGGCCGGGGGGCTTGTATGTTCGTAGGCTTGGCTGGGCGCTTTCGAGAACGCGGCGGTTTCATTCAGGGTGTCTTGGGACGGCCTATTGATGGCTTCTTCGGTAAGCTTCCTCGGCGACTTCTTCGGAGCTTTCATCCGCAGCTTCTTCGACTGTGGTTTCCTGGACCATCTCCTCGACGGATTCCTGGAAGAGCTCCTGGGCATATGTCCTCTAGAAACTCAAGCCCTTGGCTGCTGCTACCCCGTCTCCTTCTTCGAGACTGCAAATTTCCCCTTGTCTGGCAGTTTGAAAGCTGTGGTCATCCGACCCCAGATCAGAGCTGAGGGCCATGACGCTGTGCGCTGCAGCACTCGCGCCCCCGCGGTGCGTCCGAGGACCCGAGACCGTTATTGGGCACCCGATTGCTGGAGCTCGCATTAGGAGCAAGGTAGCCTTCAGTGATCTCCATCGTTTGGGTTCCTTCTGTCGACTGCAGTTGAAGAGCGCTGGGATCCCGCACCGAGCGTGTTGGCTAACGGGGGTTAGTCAAATCATAACTGCTCCCGAGTTGTCCTTTGAAGCGCTGCCCGATTGGGAGTAAATCTGTTCTCGAACAGCTCTGTGAGCTGACTGCGATGGTCGTAGTCTATAGAGACGATTGTCTTGCTGCTCAAGGCGCTCTCCGCCTCGGCTCCCAAGTATATGGAGCACAAGCCATCAGCACTCACCGGCAACTCGACCACCGGGCCGGGGGCTATGGTGTTGTGCAGGTCTCTGAGGCTGCTCGGGGTGGTAGCATGTGTCCTTGGACGGGATTCCAGCCTTTGAGAGAGCTCTACCAGCGCCTCATTGAGTTCTTGCATAAGGATATCGAGCCTCTGGGAAGGCCGCTCGTTGTGCGGCTTCAGTTCCTCGTGCGTACGACGAGTGACGATCCTAATCAAGTCTTGTTAGGTTGTTAACAGAAATGTCCCCGCGCCGTTCTAGAGGACACTGGATTCAAGAAGGATAGGTGGGACTGGCCGGCGAGAGAGATGAGGCGGCAATAACTTACATGTTGTTGGCCTCCGCCATCCATTTATTAACTTTCTGCCGTCGAAGCTCAAGCGACTTCCTGAGGCCTGAAAGTTGACGGGAAAGGCGAAACTGCTCTTTATGGCCAGAGAAATTTCGGAATTTCCGCACACATTTCCTCATCTCCAGCAAGGCCTCCTCGTACTTGTCGCGGTGGCCTTGACCGGCGACCAGCTCGGAGCCGTTTCTGCCATCAACTCGCTCCACGACTTCGAGGAGTGCGTTGCAGGCGTTGATCTCCTGCTGCATCTCCTCGAGAGTCTCATCGCGCCGCGCGTATTCAATGTTGTCGATGATTTCGTTGACGTCCTTCCAGACCTTGGAGGTCAGGGTGACCAGTGGGTGCAGCGTGAGGGAAACGGCGGCGAGCATCAGCTCTACCATGGCTTGATACTCAAGCGAGAAGAATGTGATCTCTGGCTTTACCTTTCGGTTCTCTTTTGTCAGAGCATCATGGATGGTTGAGGAGTTGCCTGGGCGGGCACAAGTCTCTTATAACCTACCCAGCTGGGCTGGTAGGAGGCGGAGCCCAACCGTCAAAATGCACTTCCTTACTGAGGGGCTGTGTCTGCCACTCTGACCATGAACTCATCGCTCGCTGCAGATCAAGGGCTCTCTTGCACCAATCATGCAAACCAGTTGGTTGACGGGACTGTCTGCCTCGCTACAAGCACACACACTTGACCACCAGGAAAGTCGAGACAATATCCGATTTTGAGGCTGTGGTGCTCCACCGCTTTCCGAGCTACCTACGTCGCTCCTTATAGAAAAGTTTTCAATAGATTGTGTAGATAGTATATTGTCCTATTGAGCGATAATTGATGCTCTACTCGGTATGCCGGTGGTCTCTATTCTGCTTCAGCCTGGACAACGCCCCCGGTCAGTGGTAGAGTTGGCACCATTTGAATGTAAGTGCCTAGTTCGAGGGGGTCTCGCCATAAAAGTTTGTTGCCCAACAATATCGACCTTTTAATACATCACTCATGAAGCGTCCGGTATGATCTCGATAAGGTATGCATCCTCATCTATTAATACCTCGAAGATCATAAACTAAAGACTCTACGTGAAATGCCCACTAAGGAGCGTCAGTCTAAACACCCTCGTCCGCCATTCTACCTTCCATAACCCCTCCGCTAGTAGAATAGACTACATTTAATTCTATTCTTAATATCCTCTAATCCTTAATAATAATATCTAATAAATTAAAAGATAATATTATAAAGAATCTTAAATATTTATTTTTAAATAAATTTAGATAAATCTTTTTAGTAATATCTTAAAATTCATCTCATATTTTCCTTCTACTCCGAGCCGCTTAACCTCCCACATCACCAATCCCCCAACCCTCATCCAGATCCCATCCCAAATCAATCTCTCAGAAACACATCCGATCCCGAACAACGAACCCACCAAAAAGCAAAGCGCCTGATTCCCCATCAATTCCCCCATCTCAATCAATCCCAAACCGCCACCCAAGCAGGCAAGACCATGGATCCCGCCCGGTCCCTGCACCTGCGTCCCTAGTGTCCCCGTCGCGAACGCCCCGACCCGGATTCTCGGGACGTGCCAGTTGGAAGTCGTGTAAGTGGGCAAAGATAACATAGCTGAGTTACCTGAAAGAACGAGACGAGAGGACCAGTAATCAGTTGTTCAAGGTTGATGCTTCTCTCAACCTGACATCACCAGGAACATGAAGCACCAGACATCAAAGCACCTTGAGAATAAATGCATCATCAAATGGTCGAATTCCAAATTGCCGTTTGTTTCAAACGCACTCCTATAACCTCATATTCCCACGGTCCCTCGAGACCCAAAAGTCCAAAATCAAAGCCACCTATAAAAAACGCCATGCCACGCTATATCAGATTTCCCAACCCACCGCCCTTGTAATGCTCCGCCCGCTTTGCCAAGTTATGACAATTTCAGTAAAACAAATAGAAGCAAGGTCCAAAACATGCACCAACAAATGAATGAATATGCGTTATTGCGGATGATCGCTCGACGGCCTCGGGTCCCGGTGGTCCGACTCCCTCGTCCCCGGTCTGTGAGAGTCCGTCTGTCCGACGAGGTGGTCGCTCGGCCCGTGGAACCCGTGCATCTCCTCGTTGACTATGCTCAACGGGCTCTGGCCCAGGGACTCGCTCCGTCCCCGCTGGCCGCTCCCGATGCGTTGGTTCGACAGCGGACGGGCTGCCACGGGAGTTCCGCCGCCGCCACCCGAGGACCGTCGTCGTCCGTCGTCCCGGGGGAAGGCGACGGAGGAGGGAGAGTTTGGCAGTTCGGGCACCCAGGGCGTCGCCTCGAGTTCCGATGGGTTGTTTTGCATCACTCCCGGGCTGCCGTCGGAGTTCTCGGAAGCGTTGCTCCAGTTCCGAACGTGCGCGTACGCCCCGTGAGAGTCGGTGCTCGAGCGGTTCCTCGTCGATCCCGTGAGCCTCGAGACCTGGCTGTACCGCTGCTGGCCGGCCGGCGCGGCGCTAAAGTAATCCTCGGGGTTGCCCATCGCGTCGAAGCTGGTGTGCCTGCTGTTTCCTGCGCTCCCTGATACCGCGTGGTACCCGTCCACTCCGGACGTGGGGTTGTTGGAGCTGTTGGGGCTTGCGATGCCAAAGGGCGAAGTGCTCGCTGAATCGGGACCAGGGTTCGCCGGTCTCGGCGGCACGATCAGGGGGTTGGCGCTGAACTCGTCGACTTCGGAGTCGGCCATCTTGAATTCCCTCACGGGTGCTCGGTTGGTGGAGTTGCGGGAGTTGTCCGACACCTTGGATGTGCTGACGGCGGCGACAACCTTGTTCAGATGGCGGATGATGATGTATGCGGCGACTAATACGATGATGAGGAATGCCAGAGAGCCGGCGATGATGCCAGCCAGTGCGCCGGTTGAGAGACCTCCGCCGCCGCCGTCGCTGGATGCAGACTCCGTGGGATACTCCTTCGGGATAGAGGGGGGAAAGTACTTGATCACGGCCTGGTCCTGATCTTCGGCCTTGTCGATCGTTGGGAAAGCCGTGGGCTCAGTCGGGGTCTCGACGGTGACGGCTGTCGTCCTGTAAGTCGTGCGCCCACCGTCCTCGGTCGTAGTAATGACCATCGTTGTCGTCACCGTCGATGGTTTCGTATGGAAGCATTTGTTCACGCCGCAGCCCATGCTGTTGGGACAGCAGCCATAGCTGAGCGAAGCCGGGCAAAGATACTGGCTCTTTGGGCATGTGTATGTGTACGACGATCCAGAAGGCGGCACGCAGGCATCCACCAGGTCGCACACGTAGCCGACAGGACAGCAGCCTCCTACTCACATGTGAGCCCTTGTTTGATGTAAAAAAAAATATCCAAGGTTCCGTGAGAACTCACCTCCGTAGACGGCGTCGCAGACATGCCAGCCTGCTTTCGTCCCGCACATCGAAGGGCCACTCGTTGTCGCATAGCAGCTCTCCTTGGCGCAGTCGTAGTTATTGGGGCAGCATCCACCGTCCAGGCTGGACGGGCAGAGCTGCATGCTCGCGCCGCACTGGTCGTCATCTCGCCGGCCCAGCACCGCGGCATCTGTAATCTGAGGCGTCTTCTCGATCCGGTGAACGCCGTCGAATCTCTTGAAATCCGCCGCCTCAACGCTGATGGCCCAGAGGGCTGCCAGCAGCGAGGCGATGCACAAGCGACACCCCCAGTCCCTCATCCTCTGCGCTCATCGATCAGAGGGAGGATGCGACGTTGATGTGAACGGGAATTTCGCGGAAACGTTTGGGGCGCTGATCATGAGGCAAAAAAATGCCACCGCCCGCTCAACCGAGCTACTCCTCCGACCAGTCGCTGCGAGTGCAAAGAATAGATAAGTCCTCCGTGAAAAAGCGCGGGTTCGAGGCAGTCACAGTTCTCGGTTCGGTGTGGTCAGTCAGACAGTTCGCCGCAAGGTTCGTCGATTAGAAAAGAGTCGGTATGTTTCACAAAGAAATAAGCGAAAAAGGTAAGAATGAAGGAAAGAGAAGAAAAAGGGAGGACAAGAGTCAGATTGGCGCGAGAGGGTTTCCCAATGTCAGCAATGGAGGCCTTGGAGGCTTGTCCGTAGCCGGGGTCTGAGGAGGGATGCTACGCCACGGAGGAGCAGCAGAATGGGCTTCGGTCATCCCAGGACCCAAAAGACTAAGGCTCTCCAGGGCGAATAGCCACAGGCCACGGGCGTCTGTAGGGCTGAGTTGAAAGTCCACTTGAACCGTCCGCGCGGGTCCTGTTGGTTGGACGATTTTACCCGAGCATGAGCAATGCGTGCCCTTGCCAGTGCTCCCTTGCCTGGGTGAGATGAGAAAATTAAGTCTCTTTCAGGTAAACCGCCATGGGTCCAGCGTGGAGCCCTCCTGAAGATGAAAACGGTGAGGGAGGAAGCGATGTCAGAGGAGTGAGATGAACAAGCGAAAGGCGAACAGCGATGACGGGCGACACGCGGCTCATCATTTTCCTGCGGGGACAAGCCAAGAGCCGAGACAAGAATCCAAGAGCCTCAAGATAGGATCAGAGACAAGAAGAGGGCTCAGACTCTGCGGCACTGCATCGCCCGGAGCATCTTCGCCAGTCGCATTCGCCAGAGTTGCAGATATCGCAGCATCCTCTGCAGTAGCAACCTCTTGGGATTCGCCGAGTCGCACTCCGCAGCCCCCTCAGAAAGGGCCCAGAGCTCCCCCTCTCCCCTTGCTCAGCTATTTCTCACGACACCAAGATGGTTGCGTGTCTCCCGTCATCATTGGCCAACGAGGCGATGCCCGCCAGCCTTCAGCGGCATCCCGTGGGTGATAAGGGTGCGATGGTTCGGGAAAGATGGTGCGCGGCTTGCATGGGACACTTGCTTCCGTGGGTGCGTGGCAGCCATTGAAAGGGCTCGCTCGTCCGCATGTCAGACAAGGCCACGAATCAGAAGGGCGAGATGGGACAGAGGGATGTCGACAGTCGAATGGAGGGGCTTTGGTCGGGCTGGGATTTGGGGGCCGAGAACCTCGAGGGTGGAGTTTATTAAAGAGGATAATGGAGCAGCATTGCAGAGGCGGCCGACCTGTCTCCGGGCATTGTCAGATTGATCAGGTGACTGCCCAGCATGGGAACTCTGAGTAGAGGGCTGTTGGGATGAACGGATTGTTCTCGTCAACAAACCATGAAAGGAGGCTCATTGTAACTAACTACTAACTATTTGCGCCAACCCGTTCAATTGCTGACATGAAAAGTACAATATCAGGCTCTGTCCCGTCCGATCCACCCACCTCATCCCGCGTCATCTCCATCCATCAATCCTCACCGCAAAGGCCGTGAAACCCAACCGCTCAGCTCTCAGCTGCTGATGAAATAGCCCCCATCCTTTAATTCCTGTCCAAAACACCTCGGTACACTCGACGAATGCCCTAAGTCAACGCCGAGGAAGCCCAACCACGGCATTGTATCCCAAAATGGTTCAGCCTACGTTCGGAGGGGCTGGTGTAACACTGAGGATCCGGTCATCGGCTGAGGGACTTTGGGTTTTAAGCTGATGTAAATCATAATCACCACGGAGCTACCACGGAGCAGACTACTCCGCAGAACTACGGACCTCGGATCAACGGCTGGAAGCTTAATCGCCACCCGCTTCAACGGGCCATCAACTTTTTCCAAGACGGCTCGTGATTCCGCACTCTGGCGGCGTTATTGGGCTCCATTCATGGGCCCACTGTTTAAAGGCAAAGGCACTCGAGTCTCACCACGGTGAAAGGCAAACGCCGATGTGTCAATGCAAGGTGAGGCGGCAATTGCTCCAGAGATGGAGTTCAAGCAGCATATATCCAGGTGATTCCCTGCGACAGGGACCAAGGATGGGGGCCGTTAGATCATGAGGTGGGAGCGACCAGCAGAGGGGGAATTTGGTAGCAGTTCATCAGGCCAGATCGCGTCAGCACACACATCGCTGTCAATATGGCTTCCATGCAGGAATAACAGAACTCCCCAAGTTTCCATGTTATGGTCCGGAGGTCCATGGCATCCGAGGCACTGCACAGGGTCGGGGCACAATAGCCCGACAAAGACGTATCATGAAGTTGGCTGTCAAGCGGCAGTCCTCCCCGGCTGCGTCGAGTGCCAAGGATCGTGCACCGGTCCTCAAGCCGTGGTTCGTGAATGGGCCTGGTCGGTGAGTGCGAGAGAGGGACAGGGTCCAGCGGCCCAAGTTGCGTGGGGAGTTAGTCAAGGTCAGTAAATCGCATCATCCCCGTCCTCCGGTGGAAGCAATACCCAAGAAGAGGGCCACCGTTAACACTACGTATCATCACTATCTCTAATCCAAATTAATCATTCCCAGCATATGAGATCAATACTATAATATAGTTTAAATGACTATTTCTCTCTTTCAATATGTGTAGGGTTTTTAACGACTAAATTAAGAACGTACCCTCGTATTTCCGGTGTTTTCTTCTTCACGCGTCCATGCTAGTGCTCTTCTGGACTTGGGGCTAATGGCGAGAAGCCGTGTCTTGTCTCCCCAGATCGTCGCCTTGAGCCCGTGTTTCGTGTAATCGGCCGGCGCCGTCACAATCACGCCCCTTGGCATTTCCCTCTCTCCGCATTTTGGAACCAGGACCACCAGAGAGTCCCAGAAAAGGCCGGTGAGACAATGTCTCTCGATTAAGGCTCGCTGGGGTCCAGAAGGACTGTGACCCCCATTTCCTTCTTCTGGCTCGTTGCTTCTGATTCTGCACATTTTGACGGTCAGCAAGCAGAGGGGTTCCACCAACATCAATCGTTAAAAGGCTGTAACCTTTCTTTTTTTGTTCCTGCGCAAGCGAAAGTAACGAATTCGCCCCATGACCGATCACATCCGCAAAACCACGCGGCCGGGGGGTCGATCCCTCCTTTCCCGTAACCTGCCCTGACCAGAACGGGACAATTCCCATGATCTAGAAAAAGCGCAGATCTCACTCTCGCGGCAGGACCCAGAAACGGGAAAGGGTTCAAACCAGAGCGGCAACGCAACGCGGGGGCGGAAGGGGAGGGAGGGGGGGAGGACAACGGAACGGACACAATGTGGCGCCCATGCTTGCGATGGCTTGCGAGGGCTTGACCAGGTTTCTCCCTTTTGCCGCGCCTGTCAGGACGAGTTGCCCGTCACCATTCCCCTCCCGAATAGGCTGGGCGCCGCGGTGTGCAATGCTCCATCGTTGTCTCCATGCAACGTGCCGAGATGGCAAGCTTTCATTTTACCCCGGATTTTCCAAGGCGCTGGGGAAAAAGATGCCGGGGCCAGGTGTTTGCGATCCTGCCCCCTCTCGATACTGCAGGGACTTGGGTTCGATGCTTGTTCTTTGAAGCTCCTTTGATCGAGGCAATTTTGCTTGGTGTTTCTCGGCCGCCTCTTGTCGAGCCGGTTGCCTTGAGCTCAGAGAGTCGGATTTTCGGGTGGCGTTCGATGAGGGCCCCCAAAAGAGGAGACCTTTTTTTTGGTGCAGCTGTCAGTTCAATGTTGGAATAAAAGTCACCTGCTCGCGGGAGCGGGGGCGTGGGCTTGACAGTGAGATATGGAGTATGCAACCATACTCACACTGTCTTCGTGTCTCTAAATTACGCATCATATACAGTGCGAATAACAACAGCTCCCCTGCCTGCTTAGCTCCACCACGACGTTCCTTCAACGGTCTCCCCTGGTCACCCATCGTCCGCCAACCCTTGCAACTCGTGGTGCCCATCCCCCCAAATCTTCCCCCCAAATTGCCCCAGAACCCCCCCCCCCCCC
>JAVIXY010000088.1:69670-149392 GCA_033030565.1 Fusarium nematophilum
AAACCTTCAGGGGCATGCTCCAGACCTCTCCAGTTGTCACTCGACAACATCTCGGTCGAGTCACTGCAGCGCCCGTAACCCCGCAAGCTAGCAGAGGTTCACTTTGCCCGCTTGCCCCGACAGGGGAAGTCCAGGGATGGCCCATGGTGGCCCGAGGTCACGATGGTGTGCAGAGATGGAACTGGACCCAAGCAAGCCAAGGTCCTTCTGTTGGCCGTGCTTCTTGGGACCGAACCATGACGCCCCCGGAACGCGAGCCATCCATTTTTGGGGTTCGTTTTCTTCTTTTCCTCCTTCTCTCCCGCTTCCTTTTTTATGAGGGCTTTTGTCTCTCTATGACCGCATCGTCGGCTCCTTAATTTGTATAGTCTCGTCTCGACGTCACCAAGTTTGCGCTTAAAACATCGCCATCGCCCATCCCCAGATCTTCGCTCCGTCTCCCGTCTCCGCCCTTCGCCTTCTCTCTCCACGATCCTCGGCTGCCTCGTCTGGTTACTCCCGGACTTTATTTTCCCCCCTCTTCCCTCCCCACACCCACGCAAATCAGTTAACACGACAAACACCGCCCATCATCCGACTCTGGCCGCCTTTTTTTTTCCCCCTTCCCTTAAAGAACCGCGAATTCCCAGATTCCCCAGTGTCTCTGCGACCGAGAATACAGATCGCGACCCCTCAGACCAGAACCTGCTTCTGGGTCTTGCTGCCGAACCGACCATGCTTGATTGCTCCCGCTAAACGGACTGATGGAAAACGCATGATTGATTATCTGATCCTTTGATCGCCCTATCTCCTTCGCCTCGCCAACCCACGCTCAAAGCTCGCCATCATGTTGCTGTACACCAGACTGGCGCCTCCCAAGGTTCCCAAGAAGCGCTCCCGCGCAGGTGAGTCAAAAGTCAAAGCTCTCCGTTACACAGCATCCCCCGATATTATAAGCATAAGTCATTTTTTTGCTGACCTCGGACCTTATTTGCCGTCTTGCAGGATGCAGTTATTGGTGAGTTGCAATCATCATACCCTTGTCATTTCCAGACTCGTCGAGCTAACGCCTCATTTTTCTACAGCAAAGAAAAGGTATACTGAGCTCACGCACCGCTCGCCGTTGCCACCATTCTAACCTCCTCCGCTACAGAAGAAGAAGTGCGACGAAATCCGACCAGCCTGCGCCCGCTGCCAGGAGCGTGGCCAGGAGTGTGTTTACGAGCCCGTCCGGCCTCGCCAGCGGCGCAAGCGTGAGGCCACCGTCTGCTCTCCTTTCGACACAAACTCCTCTTCGGGCTCCGACAGGGCCACTCAGCATCTAGAAGGCAATGTTCCGATACGAGAATGGAAGGAAGAGGACCGGGACGGGTCTGCCGACGAGGACTCGCTCGACGAAGCCCCGGCTATAACAGAGGCACCGGTCTCCAGCGCCAGCGCCCTACCAGTCAAGCCAGCCCTGGCCAGCCCCATGGACAGCCTCTTATCTTGGAGCCCTGCGGACTTGCCCATTGTGTCCCCGATTGACTCGATCGATTTCCAATTACCCGTCTTTGAGGACCCAAATATCTCGGTCCAGCATATTGAGAACAACGAGGATGATGTTGAGGAGATTATTCGTCGCAATCCCATCAGCATCACCATCCCTACCACGACATACGCCAGCACCTATTCGAACGCTTATGCGACCCGGAGTCCTTCGCTGGCCCTCATTGCGCCTGTTCCCGCGCCGTCTCCTCGGTTTGAGTTTTGCTCCCCCGTATTCTCCGAGTTCTCTGAGCGCACCAACCGACGCGCCCTGGTGGACCATTTCTGCAACGTTCTTTCGCATCTCATCGTCTTCCGAGAGGAGCGTGGCAATCCTTTCCAGCAGCTCGTCCTCCCATTATGCCAAGACAGCCAGGCGGTTACGAACGCCGTGTACGCTCTGGCAAGTGCTCATCTCGAATACCGGGGTGTGTCGAACGATGAGAAGAGCGTCTATTTCCATAACAAAGCCATCCAAGGCCTTGCACGATTGATCCAGAAGGGAGCAGGGGTGAACAGGAATGAACTCTTGGCTGCCATCATGCTCCTTGTCTACTACGAAGTTGTGAGTATCCATGTCTTGAGATTTGCCAGCGTCTTACTGACAACTCGATAGCTGGTCCAACAAGGCCGGTCCAACATTGTGGATGGCCATCTCAAAGGCGCCATGACCATCATGAGCAACAACGAAGCCGCATCCGACCCCACGGGCATCTTTTTGGAGCGGGTAAGTCCTCCTTGGCACCCGTGATAAGATAACTCTATTTAATAACTTATTCCTTAGGCTTTCGACTTCTATGATGTGATTGCGGCGCTCTCATTTGGCACTGCTCCCCTTGGCAGCGCCCCGGGCGCCAGCTACCTTGCTCCGTTCCCACCCCTCGACTCGGGTGGTGCTACTTCTCCTCTTAACAGCGTCGATACTCTTCTTGGCATGGCCACATCTCTGTGGCCAATTATCCACCGGCTCTCGAACCTCCTCGCGCTTAAGGATCAGCTTGACGCCGCCGTTACCAACGGGGAGGTCTCCAAGGTCGCTGTCCTGAGGACGGAATTCGAGATTTCGGCCTCGGCCATTGAAACAGCTCTGGAAGATTGGCACCCGGCACTCCCGGAAAACTCGGTGCTCACTCAGAACCCCGAGGAGCTCAGCTCAGAGCAGACAGCAGAGAGGAGCCGGCTCCAGAGCATCCTCAACAACGCTCTCTCATACCGCCACTCCGCTTTCGTCTATCTCTACCGCACCATCTATAGCTACCCACGCAACCACCCGCTGGTGCAGCGCCACGCACACATCAGCCTTACGCACTGTGTCGGAACTGTCAGCAACACCGGCCCCATGAGCGCCCTTCTGTGGCCGCTCTTTGTCGCGGCCTGCGAGGCCACATCGCTTGCCGATCGCGATCTCGCGCGCCAGTCCTTTGTGGCTATCAACCGGCGACAGGGCATGACAAACATTGAGCGGGCGTGGACCATCGTGCAGGAGGTGTGGCGACGTGCCGACAAGGCAGAGATGATGCAGCAACAGGAGGAGGCGATGGCGATGGGAATCAGGAGCGGAGGAGATCTCTGGAGGAGAGTGAGCGCGGACATGGGCGTGACGATTGTTTTTGGATAAGGAGCTTTGACACGGACAAACATTTCACGGCGGTGGATTGGCGATACCCATCCAGCGAAAACACAGCTGGACTCTTTGTTGGAGTTGGAAGGAAAGGAAATGGATCGACGATACACAAACTTAAAACGGATGAAAGGGCTGGATTGGCGTTGAACATGCTGGGAGGGTAGGCAACTGTGCCATGATTTCGAGATCTTGGAGGGCTATTCTGGTTTATTGCTTGTATATTATGAGCATCCACAGCTGGTATCTATGCTGATTCATTTAGATGGATACTCTATTACAACGCAATGCTGAGCTGCTCTGATCCAAACATCGGAGGTTGTAGCAGAGCAGCGCAACGTTGGGTAGCAATAGAGAATACATCTAAATCAACCAGCATAGGTATAGCTCAATTGACTAGATACGCCGTGTTGCCTCTCGTTGATCAAGTCTGATGCAGCCCTTTCTTTGTCAAGTGGATCTCGATTCGAGTCGCCACTGAACAAAGGCCAACGGAGGCCAGCTCCGTCCCGAGAGAGCGAGAGAAGGCCCCAACAGCATGGCTATGCATGATGATCTGCATGGGCATTGCATCCTGTCATTCGTCCGACCCCGGACAGTTGGAAGCGACTAAACTCAAACCCGTGACCCGTACTCTGTAAACATGTTGAATGCAATGCTTCGTTTTTTGCAACTTGAATGACAAAGGCCAAGAGGCTCTTTGAGGCTGAAGGCCGAGCATCGGAGTCTACGAAAGCCACGGCAAGCCATCAAGGGGAAACTTGTCAAGGTCCCCCCGCAGAAACGACCTAATCCCAAAACTCAATGGGGCCCTCGACTGGTCTCTCGAGTAGCTCCCTTTCTCGGGCAATTCGGGGGTGGCTGCCGGATGGCGGGATGGGACAGCTGTCTAGCGCACCATTCGCAAGCCATGGGTGATCCTTCACACCTCGAGTTCCTGGCCTACGAACCGAGCCGACACATCCACACTAAGGAGAGCCAAAAATGAGCCCGCCTTCGGAGTACTTGTGAGAGACATTGTTGAACGACACACCGAGAACAGACCTTGGGTAGACGTGCCTTGGACCGTTGGGCTCCCCGTTTCTTTTTCCCAGTCGTCTCGCGTGACCATGGGTCTTACATATGTAGTCTAATAAATGCATGTTCTTACGCTCGGGCATCGAGAACGCCCCGAGAGGTATCGCATCACCAAAAATATATGCAGCCATCCTCCGATCCGGATAATGACCTCCATGCAGATGGCACTCCAAGTTTGATTGGGTGTGAATGAAAAGCAACGGTGACCCCCGCGCAAGAAAGGGAGCTTGTGCATTTTTTTTTTTTCCTTGTGTGAGCGTGCGTGTCCGTGGTTGGAGAGTTGAACGGGGGGATGCTGTGTAAGAAACATCGTGACAGCCAAGTCCCCATCTGGGGGCCCCAGACTAGGTAGGGGGGCAGTTCTGGGGTGAGGTGGTAGTGCAGCTTGGGTGGTCACTTGATCCCGGAGTTTTGAGGAGGGGGAAAGGGTCTGTTAGCCTCCTTTTTTTCATTGATAAGGTAAGCTTGGGGGGTTGTAAAGGAGCAACTGCAGCAGGGAGAGGAAGGAAAGGCACGACGGCGTGATGAAGGAGGGGAAAGGGAGGGCGTGACCGGTGAAGGAGGAGGAAGGAGGGATCAAGGCTAAATCTTGCCACTACCCTTTCTCTTACCCTCCCGACGACGGGGGGGGAGGGGGAGGGGGAGGCAACTTGTGATTTGTGCTGCCTGGTTTTGTCAGCTTGGCTATAGTTGGTTGGGACAAAGTCGCCGTGATGCCTTTTCTTGCCTTGACTTGTCAGAAACACCTGTAACTTGTTCTCTCTCTTATTATCCGTCTTCTCACAACTGGGGGGTGCTCTACCTGTACCTACATACATTAGTAGGGCGTAGCAAGGTGCGTAATGTATGGATCATAAGTCACTGGAGCTTTCAATTCCTTCACTCCGCCTGAGCACCACTTCCCCACCTGCCGACCTAGGGGAATAACCCAACAATGTTTGGCTCCGGCCTCCTTCCTACCTCCACCTTCTGCCCGGTCCACCACCTCCAACACCAAGACTGCTGCTGCCAGATTCAAAGATTCTCTATAATCTTCAACTTTTTTTTCCTCTTTCATATCGTCCAGTGTCGATACTTCTCCAATTCCTCATCTCCATCCCCCTTCTCCAACTGATCCCGGGCCTCTGTTGTCTGGGCTCCATCATCTCTGCAGCTCTTGGCCATTGAGAGCTTAGACTTCCCCTTGTCATTCATTCACATCGTCTGTCACCTTTGCCTGCTTCATGTCCCAGGTTGATTCTACTCGTCCAACCCCGAACATGCTGATGGGCTACTGTCGGGCCCTCGTCTACCTCTAACGGCCTTTCCTCGACGCGATAGAAGGAAGAATCTAACTAGACGACTGCCTCGCAAATTCAGGCTATAGCTCCCAAGCATCGCAGCCCGTCCTCTCCTGACCAGCCCTGGCATCTCCCGCATCTGGTTACATTCGCATTGCCGGCCTCTGGACAGTCGCAATTATCCACAGCCTGCAACAGGCCTGGGAAGGTGTCGACCCCGCTGGCCAGCCCGAAACTCGTCACACGCTCCCATCCACTTCGTGCTCCGTTGCTCCATCTTGCGCCGGTCCCGTCGACATCCACTTCAACTTCCGCATCCGCGCCCGACCTCCGCACCCTTCGCGAAGCACCACCATGTCCTAGCCATGAGCACCTTGGTCAACACATCGGACTCGGTCCCACCGCCTCCGCGTGAGATCCGCTTCGTACACACTCAAGGCCAGCCGCCGTCTAAGCGCCGCCGGATCAATGCTGCGTACGTTCCACCATCCTCCATTCGGCCTCTTCTCTCGTAATCGCCGTGGTCCAACATCTGTCCCGCCGCCCATCACCTTTGTTCACCATCCCAGTCGCCTTGCCATCTGATCCATAACCCATGGATTAGATCCTCATAAGCCTTGGCCAACATTTTGCTGATGCGCTCTCTAAATCAGGTGCTTGACTTGCCGAAAACGAAAGACGAGATGCGCCGGCGAACGACCGTTCTGCTCCACATGCACCAAGAATGGCCACCGATGCTTGGGCTATCTCGAAGAGATCAAGAAGGAGGATGGCGAAAAGCGAGCACCTCTGTCGAAACCCAGCGCCGACCACGAGCAAAACGAGCACGACTACGACGAGGATGAAGCAGCGAACGACAAGAAACCTAATGTGCACCTCAAGCGCATTCCCGACGACCCTACTCCGCGAACGGCATCTGAGGCGACTCTATCGCCTTCAAAGGCCGTACCCGATCACAAACGAGACGATGTTGAGGCCCGTAGCCTGCATCCCCATAATGGCCTTGCTCCTGCGTCGCTAGCCCACGGCCTTCCGGTCTCGCCGACTGCGATCCGCCGCTCCGAAAGCCATCGTGTTCCCTACTTTCGCTACTTTGGCCCGACTGCCATCGTGCCCGGCTTCAAACAAATGGTTGTCTCAGTGCGCGACCGTCGGCGTTCTACTGCTGGTTCGATGGCTGGGACTTCGCCCTTGTCAACGCATAGTGGTGTGCTGGGAAGCAGCTCTGCTGCCGACAGCGACGTCATCGCCGAAGACCTCCCGACCTACGATCCCAGCGACACGAGTCCTGTCAACCCCTTGATCATCAATCTCGTTAAAACTTTCTTCCTTCAAATGGGCTCCAGCTATCCATTCCTAAAACAGTCAAGGTTTTTGCGCATGGTCAGGGAGAAGAGAGTCGAGCCTATACTCGTTGATTCGATATGCGCACTGGCTGCAAGGTTCTCGGATGCCCAAGCCCTCACGGGGGGCAGTGACAAGATGCCCCGGACGGAACGTGGTGCTGTGTTTGCGCAGAGGGCCAGACAGGCCACTGTTGATACATTTCCCTGCCCGACTGTGGGAGCCGTCCAGGCATGTCTTCTCATGGCGTATGAGGGCTTCGGTGCAAGCCAAGATAGTGCTCTCTGGATGTATCTGGGCCTTGCTATCCGCATGGCTGTCGACCTGGGTCTGCAAAAAGAGGTCGGTGTCCAGTATCAGGGCGAGAAAGATCCATTGTACGCCCGGAACTGGAGCCGCCAGCCGGGCGATGATGAGAGTCCAGATGCCAAGGTGGAGGAGTCGAGCCCGCCAAACCCAGAGGAGCAAAAGGAGGTTGTCCAGGAGCGGATGGATACATTCTGGGCCGTCTTCATTCTCGATCGCGTTATCTCTTCGGGGACAGGCCGCCCCGTCACGTTCCGTGATGACGACCTCGAGCTCTCTTTTCCCGAGCCTTCCATCGACCCGGTCACGCAATGGCCGGCTCCGTATCCCATCTTCCTTCAAATCATTCACCTCTATGGTCGCGTGTGCGACATTCTTAATAAAATCCGCAACGCGCAGGATCTTACCAGGGATACTTGGGAACGGCTTGGGGAGATGGAGCACGAACTGACGAGGCTCTACAAGGGCTGGGACTGGCGTCTGCAGTTCAACGTGAGCAACTTCAAGGCGTACCTGGGAATGGGCCAGGGGACTACATTTATCCTGCTGCACTTTTGGTTCCATGCTCTATTCATCATCCTCCACCAGCCGACCCTCCTAACGCCGTTTGCGGAGCTTCGTAGCGAGTTGCAGCTGCTGTCAGACAGCCGGGAGCTGAGCATGAGCAGCGCCAAGACGATTTGTGATATTTTGTCATTTGCGGATTTGATTGACCCCAAGAGCTTCATCGGGAACCCTTTCACCAGTCAGCCCATCTACATCGCTGCATGCGCGTTCCTCATGGAGTCGAGCGCCAATGCGTCCGAGTCCCCGTCGAGGGCCAATTCGCCGCTCCCAGGCTCGAAGCGAGATCTTGCCCATTCATCGGGCAACAAGTCTCGGGACGCCAAGTCATCGAGGCACTCGCTTCTGGCCTCGGCAGCCAACCAGAACTACCAAAAGTGTTACAACTCGCTGCAGCAGGTTCAGATGTACTGGGGCGGTGTGACATATATCCTGACTGCGCTGGACCAAAAGGCGAAGGGGATCTGGGATTGTGAGACATACACAACGGAGGAATATGAAAGCACCAAGCCGCCACGCAGGGGCAGCACTACGACTCTGAGCAATCCTTTCCCGCGATTTGAGAACCAGGCTTCTCCCAAGGTGTCTGGGCCTCCAATTGCATGGAGCTTGGCAGGGACGGCCAACTCGCCCAACTCGAGTCTGACGCTGATGTATCAGAATGTGGATTCGGCCGTCATGTCGGGGTCTCACCCGCCTCAGGCGGTGCCGAGACAGCCCAGCACACCCCCTGGCAATATGGTGTACGACCCAATTCGGCAGAGTCTGCCTGACTCGACGAGCATGCTCGCTCCCGCATACCCGCAGCCCAATATCTCAGCAGTGAGGCAGACGTCTCGACCTGCGATGCCCCGCCGGCATTCCAACTTGTCAGCAACAAGCGGTCAGAGCAGGCCAACGGTCAAGTTTGACGGGCTGCCTGAAGACGGTGACGGCACCGATTTTTATATGGCCCCGAGGTTTACACCCTCGAGCCAACAATCCAACGGCTTCGATGCCTACAGCGCCTCTCCACCGACCTCGGTGCCGGAGAATGCAGGGGTGAATCCCTCCACGACGTTATCGGGAGCGAACACGAACAATATCGCAAATGGCGCAAGCAATCTGTATTTTGGCCAGAGCAACTTCCCCTACGCGATGCCTTGGGGCGCTTCCATGGGGAACATGGATGCCATCACATTTGACAGCCAGGACATTGACATTGGTGCGCTGGGCCTGCAACAGCCGGAGCTG
This sequence comes from Fusarium nematophilum, assembly GCA_033030565.1. Lineage (NCBI taxonomy): Eukaryota > Fungi > Ascomycota > Sordariomycetes > Hypocreales > Nectriaceae > Fusarium > Fusarium nematophilum. The sequence goes on from JAVIXY010000088.1 coordinate 78,602, forward strand.
ATGGGCCCATGGTTGGAGTACATCCCGGGAGATGTGTTGGGGCTCTTTGACAATCAAGATATGGGGCAGAGCGGCCCATAATCTGGATACTGTATGACGACCTACATGTCCAGCCACTGATGATGACGACGATATACTTTTGCAAGGCGTACAACGGGACACCGGGCATTGGCGTTTGTGATGGGTATGACAAAAACGGATGCTGCTACGTCTAGAGATATCCCGAGTTTGAGCTTAGTAGCGGGCGTACACGGGTTGCCTGGTTCGGGACTTTCTCAGCGTGTCTGTATTTATTAATGGTGTCTCCTGGGGCGTTGATCAAAAACTGTGGGCATTGGGAAAGACAATGGTGACAGGATACATGGGGGGATAGTTGCCAGCATCAATGTCATATCGCATGCTCAGAATCTCGTGTATCTTGTCTGAGGTATGACTGAAGCTGGGGCTGCTTCTGACTCAACAGAGATGGGTTGAGAATATCGACAGCTGGCCTTTGAATCACTCAACACGCAAAATACTTGGTTCTAGAGCCCATTACATTAGCCAAGAAGATGATGAGGATATTGAAGGAAAGAGTTAGTCCAAGCTCACTTGCATACAGGCACAACTCATTGAGCAAACTCTTTTTATTGTTTCTCATATTGTCTAAGAAAGGGACCATCCAAGGCATCCGATTCTAATAATCTCTTGAGATGCGCCTTGTCGCAGGCCGGTTCAATACTTGTTGATTGTCGTGGCTATCACACTACCGGATGAATTCCTCGCATCCTCTCAAGCCCAGTTGGGCTACTTGAACGTTCTCATGCCTCTACGTTCTCAGCTTGTACGTTTGATGCAATTCAGGCTGGGCTTGGGGTTACCTCTGCGAGCAGTGTTAAACGGCTCTCAGAATCACATCTTCGTAGGTTGGTTGTCTATGAGGGGCCACAACAGGTGGAGCTGGCGGTGTCTTACTTTAACACGACCTCCAGTTTACGCGCCCTCTGTTAGCCATCATCTAGCATTAGGTTTAGTTGTTATTTCCCATTCCGAGAAACTACGGAGCTGAGAGGGGTAAGAAACCACGCAGAGTATTAAAGTTATTTGCAGTCGGTTGTTGTTCCAGGGCTGAATGCTAGTGAAACAAGTTGAGAAGCTCAAGACACTACCTAAACTTTGGTAATTGAATGTGGCCAGACCTTCATTTTAAACTCCAGCCCATCTTCTAGCGCATTTGTTTCTATTCTTGGATATCAAAGACGTGGTGATGCCTTGCAGAGTCACCACAGTGAAATAGGGGGTGACGACTAGAGTTTCTCGGAAGGAGGAATACTCAGCCAGCATGTCCTCGAGATTACAGATCGCATGTCCTTCACAGGTACAGTTAGTTCGAGGACCTAAGCCATGAACAGGGCGCTGGATGATGCCCCCCCAAACGCCTAAAGGTGGTGCTTGAGCATTGGACAGGGTTGAGAACGAAAACAGTCCGCCTTTAATATACTCAACTTGGATCTCAAAGAAAAAGTATCTTTTAGGCACTTGAAGAGCTCCTTCGTGTCTCTCCATCATCTAATATCTATCGTTAAATAACGGTTACCCTACATCTCCCAACCTTTGCTATATTTGCCCAATATCTACCTAAACCAGTCCTGAGTCGTCCATGTATATAAATAAAAAAGGTTCAATCAAGTAAAATAAACCTCTTCTTCTCCTGACCTTGTCACTCTTAATGCAAGTTGATGATGGCAGATGTGCATGACAATTCCAGGCGATAGGACAGTCCATCTATAATAGCATGGGAACAAGGGACAGTATGAGTCTACTCGATTCAAGCAGCCTTATACCACATCTCGTGAATCTCAAGCAATCACGTCTTGATTTCGCTCAGTCTACAGTCCCTGCTCAGACAGTAGACACCACACACCATGGGTTCATCTCTCTTCAACTATCCTGAGACCACACCATCCTTTTTCAACGCTATTCAACACGATAACTCACCCATCCTGCCTGCAATGCATGATAATAAAAATAAAAATGAGAATAGCCCAACCACTTATTACGGGATCCTCCCGTTCTCCCCCACCCCTCGGAGCCTCCTCTACCCTCCCAGGCCTCCTCTACCGCCTGGTGAGCGTAGCCCCCAGCTGCCTCGCGTGCTGCGCCATAATGGCGTCCGCAATCACTAGCGCCGCCATGCCCTCTACAATAGGCACAGCTCTCGGCACGACGCAGGGGTCGTGCCGGCCCTTGGCCATGAGGACGCCCTCTCCCGAGCCGTCGTAGCGAGCCGTCGTCTGGTCCTGGCTGATGGTGGCGGGGGGCTTGAAGCCGACCTTGAAGAAGATGGGCATGCCATTGCTGATGCCGCCCTGGATGCCGCCCGAGTGGTTCGTCTTGGTCTGCAGCTTGGACCGCGGGATGCCCGTCTTCTCCGCGGCGGCGTCGAGCGCAGGTGCGGGAACAAAAGGGTCGTTGTGCACGCTGCCCGTCATCTCGGCGCCGAGGAAACCAGAGCCGAACTCGAAGGCCTTGACGGCGGGGATGGACATCATGGCGTGGGCGAGCACCGCCTCCAGCTTGTCGAAGCACGGCTCGCCGAGCCCCGACGGCGCGTTGCGGATCACGCAGGTAACGGTGCCGCCCGTGCTGTCGTGGGCGTCGCGCAGCTCGGCGATGCGCGCCTCCATGGCCCGGCCGGCGGCGTCCTCGGGGCACCGCACGGGGAGGTTCTCGTCCACCTCCTTGCGCGTGATGGTCTCGGCGAGGCTCAGGAACGCCGGGTCGGCGCTCATGGCGTCGGCGTCGCCAAACAGCTTGATGTTGCCCACCGACGTGACAAAGGCGACAATCTCGATCCCGTACGCCTCCTTGAGCCACTTCTCGGCCACGGCGCCCGCAGCCACGCGGGCGATGGTCTCACGAGCAGAGCTGCGCCCTCCGCCCGAAGAGGCCTTGACGCCGTACTTCTCGAGGTAGGTCCAGTCGGCGTGGCTGGGGCGAGGGTACAGGTCGATGGTCTTGTCGCCGTAGTCCTTGGGCCGCTGGTCCTCGTTGGGCACGGTCAGCAGGATGGGCGTGCCGAGCGTGACGCCCTTCTCGGTGCCCGAGTGGATGGTGACGCGGTCCTTCTCGTTGCGCGGCGTCGTGATGGCCGACTGGCCCGGCCGGCGGCGGTTGAGCTGCGGCTGGATGTCGGCCTCGGTGAGGGCGAGGTTGGGGGGGCAGTTGTCGATGATGCACGAGACGGATTTGCCATGGGACTCGCCCGCGCTGGAGGAAGTTAGCCGACCTGAATCATATTCCTCTTCTTCTTCGGCAGTCAATTGAACTTACGTGGTCACCCGGAAGAAGTGCCCAAAGGTTGACATGGTGGGCTATCGGATATGGGGGTTTATGTGGAAGGAATTGGAGATGCGGAGCAATAGGCGGAGAGAGATAGAAGGGGAGAAAAATGAGGAAATGGCGGCCGTTGAGAGTTTCCCGAGTCAAGAATCCGATCTCGGGCGAATTTTGCTTCTTGCTCAACAGACCGCGGGGGAGGGGGAGGGGCAAAACATAAGGACTTCCTGCAGGGGAAAAAAAAAAAAAAATGTAAAGGATGATTTTCAATAAAGCCAATTGGTCAGACGAGAGAATCACAGAAATCTCGACTCAATTGATTGATTAGATTGGCAAGTGACCAAAAAGTGAACAACAAGAACTAGATTCTCCTTTATATAAACAAATCATCCCATCATCAAGCGAGACCGGATCCATGGCGTATGCGCTGCTGGCTGTGAGTCAATCCTCGTTTGACTCGGAAGTCTGGGTAATTCCTCATCCCTGTACCAAGCGCTGGAGTTACAGGGGGCCTGGCAGCATCCGCAACAGCGTCATTAAAAATCAAGGGAAAAGAACAGCGAAAAGGGAAAGAAAAAGTACAACAGACCAATATGATGACTCTTCATCCCTTCAGAACAACTCTTGACTTCCCTAGCCTCTCGTCAAGGACACCTACGCTGCCCTTCGTCTTAGGGTTCCAGCCGTAAATCGCCATGCAAGGTACCGAGACGTCCCAACCGCTACAGTCCGTTGCACCCGTGAACCGGCCCTAGCTCCCTGTCCACTGAAGCTCACTGGACAAATCCCCTAGAAGCCAGGGTGCCACGGCGCCCATTGGTGGGGCGGCAACTGGAGGTTTCCGAGCTCCGGTGTTGCTGCAAGGCTGACAACGTTGAGAGCTCTCACGACGATTTTTTTTTCTCGCCTCCCTGCTCATTGGATAGCTTCATCCAACGACAAGACTCAACCTCTTGCCCTTAGACACGGCCGACTCGCGTCGTTCCTTGACTCGTTTTCACTCCCATCTTGTTCGTTGATTGCACACAGACTTGCCTTTTAATCATTGGCTCCTCCGCAGAGCTAATACGCACAATCCTCATCATGGCATCCCTCACCCGCCTCCCCTTCCTCCGCTCAACTCGACGGAACATCCTCTCAGCAGCATCAGCCATCTCCCGCCGCCGCTTGTCGGCCTTCGCGGAGGAATGCGTGGATCCCGACAACAAATACCAGATCTACATCTCCTCATCCCGCGACCCCTTCGTCAACCTCGCCGTCGAGCACTATCTCCTCAACACCACCCCCGATCACTCCACCATCCTCATGCTCTACACCAACAGCCCCTGCGTCGTCATCGGCCGCAACCAGAACCCATGGGCCGAGGTGAACCTCTCGCGGCTGGCTAAGACCAGGGACGACCCCGAAAGCGTGGGCTGGACCGACGGCCCCGTGCAGCTCGTCCGCCGTCGCTCCGGGGGCGGCGCCGTCTTCCACGACGAAGGGAACGTCAACTACTGCGTCATCTGTCCGGCCAAAAAGTTCGACCGCAACAAGCACGCCTACATGATCACGAGTGCGCTCCGCTCCCTGGGCCTGTACGGCTCGCGCATCACCCCTCGCCACGACATCTGGCTGGACGTCGACGGGAATACCTCCTGCAAGATCTCGGGTTCGGCGTACAAGCTCATCCGTGCGCGCGGGCTCCATCACGGCACCTGTCTCCTCCGGAGCCCCAACCTGGATAGCATCTCGGGCCTCCTGCGATCACCCGCCCAGCCTTTCATCAAGGGCTTCGGCGTGGAGAGCGTGCGTAGCCCCGTCCTCAACGTCGGCATCGAAAACGAGGCCTTCGAGGCCGCCGTCATTGAAGAGTTTAAAAGCCTGCATGGCTTCACCTCCCTGACTCACTACAATGACGACGTGCTCAGGGAACACCGCATCCGCGTGGGATACAGTCAGCTGCAGGACAGGGACTTCATCTATGGTCAGACACCCAGATTCACGTTCTCAACTTTTCAATACAGGGACGACCCTCGAGAGAGGCCAGAGGTGCCCTTTGATGTGAGCACACCCCCCCGGCAGAGACATGGTCGGGCAGTTAGTTCTAACAAGGAAAACGCAGATCAAGCTTCTCTTCGAGGCCAGGCAAGCCAAGATTGAAAAGCTCACCGCAGAGAGGGAGCGTAGAAAAAGGCCTGGCAAAATGGTTATGCGTTACCCTGCGCGTATTTCTGCAGCAGAGATTGACTTGTCAACTTTTGCAAAAACTCCCATACATCAAGTCTCAAGCTGGGGACCGCAGCTTGAGAAAGCTGGCATGGCTGACCGCGATGCTGCAACGGTCGGTCCGTGGATGGATGACATTCTGGGAACCGAGTTTACGAAGCCGGAGAAATAATGTCGTCCTCATCAGGCTGCGACGCGATACGAGCTTCCAGAGGCAACCATCCACAAACACGCAACAATCGCCTGTGTCTCCGCCTCCGCGCTCGCCTCCCGCACACCACTTCAGCTCGGTCTCGGCGGGGAATTTCAATATTTTCCTTGGTTTGCGTGTTTCACTCAGCCCAGCCCAGTCCAGTCCAGCCCGAATAGACCCGGTGACTGCCTGGACTCTATCCACCAACGGGACATGTGAGCCCTGAGTGCACACACTCGAGATGGGAATCCCCACACACATATCATCACCTTGGGGCGGGACAAGGCTGGCTGAGCCTCGCGCGCGTCGCGTTTCAGCACAAGACGACGCGTCGCCATCTCCTTTCGCCTGTGCGTGATGAAAGATAATCGCCGACCTCCGTTGGGGTCAAGGAATGGAGCCGGCGCCCACCCCCGAAGACCCAGGAGGGAGTAGAGACATCACATGGCTTGTCAGCCGACACAGGAGTTCCTCAGACATTCCCAGAAATGCCCAGCCCCCTTTTATTGCACTCAACACTACACCATCAGCGCCCCCGCTCCGTGATGACCTCTCTTTCCCTGCTTTCAAATCTGCCACACTGTCCGGACCGTGCAAGATGACTGGTCGCCCGGCACCCGGGAGGACCAACGTGTGGCGGCCGAGCCAAGAAGTGTGCTCGCCGTGAGGACGCTGAGACATTGAGCGGAGATAACGAGCATCGCTCGACCAAATAGAGCGCATGCCGAGCGCTGGGGGAGGGGGTGGGCGAGGCAGCAAGATGCAAGAGGGGCTGGCTGGCAGCATTCCCATCATTCGAGATCCGAATCTTAGAAGGACAAGGCCCCTCGCAGCCTCGACGGGCAGAATGTGTCCGGGAGATGCAAACCCCGAGACATTGCGCTGAGGAGGCGCGGCTTCGCAGCCTCCATTTCGACGGCGCTGGTCGGGTGTGGTACTGCTGATCGAGACGGCGGCGGCGGCGACGACAACGAAACCCAACACCGGGAGTTAGGCAGGCGGGGCGACAAAGGGTCCCGGCTCCATGTCGAAACAGGCAGACGGGACGAAAATCCCCGACGGGCGCTAGGTCGCGGTGAGAACCGAGTGGTATCCGGTGGCCTGGAACAGGCCAAGAGCTGATGTAAGTCGTGTAAGCAAGCGTGAGATGCTAAGATACTACCCTTGTTGCGGAGGGGACAAAGGGGGGTTAGGTTTTGGGAGTTGGTTGTCGATAGACTCACTTTCTTGCTCAGCGCGTTTCACTCATCACCACCGGTCCATCCACCAACGTAACCTGATCTGTGACTGAATCCGCGCAACAACTCGAGCGTGGATCAGCCCTAGTCCCACCACTTTACCCAAAATCTCTCGCCGATCGATAGTTAATCCAGGGTAGGCCATGCCCATCAATCTTCTTCCCAGCAAAAAGACATCATCCTGACGTGAACTAAGACAGCCCTTCCTCTCAACTCCACACCACCAATATGTCTGTCTCCATGCGTGCGGGCAATACATCCCCATCCCCATTTCACGACCCAATTTTCCATCCCAGGATCCGCAAGGCGAGCATGACGTGCATGAGCGTACCCCAGTCCCAACAACCTATGAAATCGACTTGTTGCACTCCCAGCATGGCAACGACCTGCGCCTCACCGTCGTAGCACCCTTTCTTTGTTACCGAGTCTCAGGGTTGCTTCCTCTTTCCGGACGAGGCTTTGTAAAAATAGGGAAAGACGGGAATCCGGAACAGGTGATTGGAAGTGATGTGATGTGTAGGTGACGAGTAAAAGTTCCTCGAACCCGACAGGGCGGCTGGCTGAGCTTGCCAAACGCAGGGTGTGAAGGACTCAAGACCGTCGATTTCCAAGCTGGGGGGGACTTGACCAGGGATCGAGTAGGTTTGGATGGGATGGGATGGTATTCGTACTCCGGACAGTCACAAGAGCTGGGGATGTTGGTTGGGCTATTCTCCGCACCGCGAGCCGGGGCGATTCCCGCGGGAAGCCGTGAAACAACTCTTTGCTTTTTCGACGACAACGCTCTTCCTGATGTGGTAACCTCTCACAACTCTCCAGTTTTTGGTGCCAAAGATCGCTCTGTTGAAGGAGGGCCACCAGAAGCTTGTTTAAGAGAGCAGTAGAACCATCCTCGCCCGATACCTGAACTGATGATGCTGACAGAAAAACGCCTTGGATACCGATGAAAGCACCGTACAGACGTTTGCGCGTTCTGCATTTAGCCTGACTGCCATGCCTTATCGGCCATGCCTTTGCCCATTTGGTTGGTTCGTTGGGGCAAAGAAGGATATGCTTATGCAGCCTTCGCTTATCCACAAGCCAGCCATGGACGTTTCTCCCAAGCCTCCGCGATGGTCCGTTGTAGGATCTAATCTAAGCATCATCGCACTCTGTACGGCAGACCATTCTGGCCTTTTCCTTCCGCCAGTGGCGGCTGTTGCTGGTGTCAGTCCACAGTGGCATGATGGTTCCCGTCCTCTGCGTCCCGCGTGAAATCGACGGCGTCGAGCTTAATCTTTGGCGCCCAAGAAATGGAGCACAGTCTCCGGAGACCGGCGCATTTCTTGGTTGCCGTGTGCTGGATCTGGAGATCCATTCGCAGCTCCCCAGATTCTGGGGGAGGGGCACCTTTCGGGGACCAAGATGCGTCCGAGTGCAGGGGTTGACCTCTTGGAGGCTCGCGTTGGAGTGCAGTCGACTCGACATTTCAAGAATACATGGTCGCAAAGTCGCTCTCACAGTGCATCATGTCTGTCCCGCCGCAAGCCCCGTCGCAGCTCCGGCGATAGCTCTTTGACCGAGGCAACCCGATATGTAATCCCGGCTGCGATCTTGACAAATCTCCGGCAGGGGTTGCAGCAGAAGCGTCAGCAATAATGAGCCAGAAACAGGTCTTTCAGCAACTCTGATGTTGAATCTCCCGTCATCACCGTCAAGGTCCCAGCCGCAGCCTTTTCGTCACTGCTTTGGTTAACCCTTTAGGGCGAACAAAGGCCGAGACCATGCTCGAACTTGAAGGTTGATGTGACGAATCATATTCTGTGCCGCCTCGGAGGGCCAGTTTTCGTTGGATGGAAAAGAGATGCAACCCGCCTGAGAACGTGTTGTGTTACGCCCGAGCCGGGAACAAGGTCCAAAACGGCCGAAATCCAACCGTCTCATGCTGATTCTTTCAACTCGGTTGGACTGCATGCACAACGTTTTGTGTGACGGCCGCTGCCGCTCAAGAAACGGGCGCATCAAGGCGAGAATGGTAGGATATTTGCTGAAGACAATCAATAAAGTAAGTAACGCTTGTCAGATATGACGAGGGAAAATGCCCCGAATTGGAAATCTGCGCATCGCTTGACTTCAACCCGATGCTTTGTCTGGGGAAACCGTCAACCCTCCATGTACCCGTGGTAGACTACTGTCAGTATGAGCGATAATCACATCTCCTCCTGTTCCCTTGCCTTCTGTTCCGGCAAATGCGACGCTCCATGTTCATTTCAGGACATCATGACGAAACGGATACTACTCCGTACTCCGTACTGGAATGTAATTGAAAACCGTCGCTTACGGCGGGACAACGTTTCAGTGGACGGCTCCCAACGGACACGGCATCGAGCGGGCCAGCGAACGCAGCGTACGCATCACCTGCATAGGCCGTCATTCTCCCAACAGGGTCTAGGGCTGCTGAGGCCCCCCCTGAAGAATGCGTCTGGGCAAGCTGGTGCATGCTGGGGGACGTGTGTGGGCTCGGCTTTCTTTTTCTTTCGCGCTGCATCGCTAGGCCTTGCAGACTCGATCGGCATCGAGAGTGCGCACAGCCAAAAGACATTTGCAGAGAGCGGCGTAAAATCCTTGCCCCTTCTCTGCCCCTGTCATGCTGCCATGTTTCCTGCAATGCAGGCAGGGTCGGCCTCGACTTGGACCTGGATCATTCGTCTGTCGATTCTGTGCCGGTTATTCGACGGCCAGGCTTAGATCAGTGAGCTGCCGCCACGTTGGATGCAGGAACTCAGGTCGCCATGCTAGGCCTTGGTGCAGCAGTGGATCACACAGCACAGCAATCAAATCTCGAACGGAATGACGGGATAGGACGCCGTGCGTTGCCGGCCGCCGCGATGCAGATTGAGGTGTCGTGTTTCGTCTTCTGCGTTGTAAAGGTATGTTTGCTCCCCGGCTCCAATGCCCAAAGTCCTGCTATCATCTCATTCTGCCGAGGCTGACGAAGCCCAGAGTGCGATAACAGCAAGCCAAACAGTGGCGGAATCGAACAAGAGTTGGTCCGTGGCCTCGATCACGGCCGTGATGGGACGGAACGAGACGCGCACGGGCGCGCAGTCAGGGATGATGGGTGCGGGCTTGGTGCCATCAAGCCATCGTCAAAGCGGACACCACCCCACTGTCGACCCTCATCACGCACTAGAGAGTCGCCGCGGTGAGTGTATGGTGGATGTACTCGAGGAAAAGCCAAGGAGGTGATGCATGCCTCCAGCAAAGAGGATCAGTGTACAAAGTAGTGGTGCGTACTGGATCTGAACTCGAGAGAAAGGACTGCGCCTGGTCGATTCGTTATGCGACGCAGTTGTACACGACTCCAGCGCCCGCAGTCCCATGCCCTGATATTTGAGCAAAGAGAACGATGTTGTCGCATCCGGGGCACTTTTAGATCTCCATCTAATCTTGTTTGGTTCTGAAGGCGTCGACAAAAGTAAAGAAGATCTCACGGCGCTCAACTTGAGTTTTGCTGCAGAGCCCATGCAAAGCACGAAGTCGAAACGGACCGAGACCTTAGCTGGCGCCTGCAGAATTATCCAGGGATGGTAACAAGACGGCGAATAGATCCCGAGGAGCGTGGACGAGCGACGCCATCGTGGTCTGCGATCTCTGTTGATGAGTGGCAGCAATCATGCCATCACACAACAGGCCTCGCAACAAGGTTGGGAACTGCTGGCGGTGATGCCCCGGCCGGGAGGCACTGGAGACCGGCTAACGCTGGACGGCGTTGACGGTGTCAGGGGATGGAGGCGATGGCGCCGACAGGCCCATCGATAATGGTGGTGAATGCAGATCCCCAGGAACAGCAAAGCTTGCTACGTATCCCCATCCCCTGTCTCTGCTCCCTGTCAAGCTGTCGAACAGAGCCAAGTTTGATCTCCACCCGTGGATGATCTTGTCCAGAGAGCGCCTGGCTGCAGGAAGCGGACCCGCTCGGTGCTCCGCTCATTGTCCGAGCCGGGCCGGTGCTGAGCATGACAGCTCGGGCGATGGGCTTTGTGTGGTTGCGATGTGGTGTCAGAGCTGGAGCCTCGCAACTCCCTGGTCGGGGTGCGGGTTGGGGACTTTGCCGCAATCAGGTTCCTGTCTTGTTCCCGTCTGGGGCAGTGAACGGAGACCTGCCCACGGGAGGAATTGCCCAATCGATGGAGACCGAAGACATTTGCTTTGCTCTGGGGACGACTCCTCCATCAAAGGGGTTCTGGGGTCGAGTAAGGATGATGCGACGGCTCACAACGAGGGCGCTCTGCTAACGTACGCCTCCAGCCTACGGTTTGTTATCGAGGAGGTAGCTGAGGATGGAGGCGTTGAGGTGACGTAGTGAGAAGTCTGAAGCCGTTTAGTTCTAATTTGTTGCAAGGCTTCAAGTTGCAAGAGTGCCGTTTCCGGTCGTCAGAGCCAAGAGATTGGACGGAGCCAGCATCAATGAGAAACTCGCTCGAGAGCTGATGTGCTTTGAAGAGGCCCAGCATGCTCCGATTCTTTTCCTCCCTTGGCGCTGAGACACGAGCATCCTGCTCCCCCCAGCGAGGTCTAGTTGCTTGAGATGCATGGGCAAGTCCACTCAGAAGCGGAATTAGCACTTCACGATGCGGCCGGCTCTTTATCGTTGATTCAGTTGGTTTTGTCTGTTTGCCCAAGCCAGCCCAGCCCAGCCCAATCAATGTCTCGCCTGTTGGCCGTATCCCCTCTGTCGCAGAGAGACGTGAGAGGCTGCTCCATGCCCGCCGGGAGGGTGCTTGGAATCACTAGCCTCGTCGTGATGGGCTGGGCGGCGCCGGGCGAGACCGCATCCGTAGTAGGCGGAAGCTGGGGGGGCGCGACGGTTGGGCGCTCTCGGTTCGCGGTACGGGATCTTGCAAGGCGGGCTTTGAAAACCTCTTTAGCCGATGCCCGATTCCGTCACGGCGTCGATACTTGGGAATTAGAGGGAGAGCCTGGGAGAGACATCTCGAGCTGATTGCAAGATGTCTTGGGCCAGTAGCTTTCGGGAGATCAAGAAAAAAAAGTGGGCGGCCGTGACTTTCCAGTTGGTGTGGCGGGGAAGGTGTAGCTGGAGGTGAATGGAAGGCGCGAAGACGGACGTGGACTCGTGGAGGGAAAGGACCGGCGGGGACCGGAGGCATGCCTTGTGCAGCTGCCTGCAGATGCAGATGCAGATGCAGCTGCAACAAGGTGTAGACAAGATGAAGGCGCTAGGGTGACAGAGTGATGACAGAGCCATGCTTCCGTGTGAAACTGGAAGGGAAAAAAGGCGTTTGCGGCGAGTCAGTGTCAGGAGCTAGCAAAGCAACGGCTGCACAAGCCTCCGTCTCTTCACTACGCGCCGACATGATTGCATCGCGATATTCAGCAAACTCGTAGAGCAGAGGCCATCTGATATGAGACATGGCTACATCAGCACTTGACAAGAAGCAGAAAACTCAGCCAAGACAAAAGCAACTTTATGGGTTCAGAGTTCCAAAAACTCTAGAATACTGGGAAAGGGGGCAGAACTTGAAAATTGCTGGGGTTGATCGACATAACGAACCCGCTAGCTCGTTGCTGGCGCATTCGGTCTAAGTGAAGTCTATCTCCGTCCAAAGGCAGGAATAGACTCCATACTGTTGATCTCCTGAAAACAGGGGATCGGTAGCCAACTGCCGTCGACCTGAATAAGGATGACCACATCGATGCATGTGAATATCCAAGAGGACATCCGCACGCGATTACTCAACATTCACAAAAGGTTTCAGGCAAGGTGCCGGCCCGTCCCTGGAATTGCCAGACTCATACTGCAAAGTGGTAGCTTCTTTTTTAACGAGTGTCTGGTGGACACATGCGCGGGCGTTATGTTCCGGAGTTTTTTTTTGATCTTCAGGCCACTACCTTGGAACAGAGAGCACGCGAGCAGAACCCTGGCACAAGACAAGTCCGGAAACTGGCAAAAAAAGGGGATGGCAGAACGAAACGAGCGTAAGAAGGCTGAGACGAAACATCCACGAGATAAAACAAGCGAAGCCAAGCCAAGCCAACTGCGTAAGCGAGAACGAAAAAAAGCAGATTTCCGGACCCGGACGCATCTTTTTGCAGGGCGGTCGGCCCAAATCAGAGGCGCAGGCGCAGGCAGATGTGCACAAGTTTGTCCTGCAGAAGAGACGCAGGCGGCGGCGCAGAAACCTACCGGAGGCGCAGAAACACACGGCCGACAATGCTTGGATGGGACATGGACAAGTTCCGTTTCAGCAACACGTTGGAACGAGGCTCCCAAGGATTCCAATCTGTTGGTTCCAAGACAGGAGTCAGCCACCAAGAGGACCCCAAAAGCAAAAAACCTTGCGTCAACCTTGAAAGAGACGCGAATCTTATCGGGCTGCGCAGGGGAAAAAAAACGGCCCCAGCAAAATGGAACCAGCAAAGAGAATCGCAAAGGCCTAGCCAAGCCACCAAACCCAACGGGAGCGGTTTTGGCGAGGTGAGAAATCGGGGACACACATGAAAATGAGAACAGTGAGATATGATTGGCTGTCTGGGCTCCTCGCCCATTCATTCGTCCTCATCGAGGGACACTAATCAATCCATGAACCATGGACGCTGAACGATGGGGACGGCAACAACTAGGGGGATCCCAGAGAGTGTAAAATCTGCTCGGCTGTTATTGACAGATTTGGGCGTTCGAGATCCCAACGGGAGACTGATGTTCCAGGATTCATCCAAGGCAAATAGTAGAGCCCGCAGAAGGAAGCCATGATGGGTCCCGTCTTAGCAACACGCTGGACAAACCCGGCCGCATCCACAATGTACTTGTCGCACCGTATGAGGGCACAGTGGACAATCCGGCAACCAGACACCCAAGCCCAGAACCATCCAGGCACTTGCGGCTGCAGCACACAGTATGACAGTACGAATCAGCGTCAAGCGATAAGGCCAGGGTAGGTACCTTCAAGCCCCACTTCTTCTACGACGCCGGCCATCGCCCGCAATCGCTCACTGGCCCGCTCAGGCTCCCTGACTCTCTCAATTGCGTCAGCTATCGAATGCAGCTGGGAGTTGTCACTTTTGCCGGGCCGCAAGTTTGAATGTTCAACCGCGAACAGGTATCTCTCACGCTCAGAAAGCGCGCGCAGCTACGCCCGCCGGCGCGTCATAACGCGGGCTGGGATTCTTGTTGGGCAAACCGGGATGTTTTTTTTCTTCTTCTCCATGTCAATCTCTCTGTGACACTCACACACGCTGCAACACTGCAAATCACATCGCCAAGCTACCTCCCAGCCCAGCCCGAGCGTTGCCAAGACCTAGCCAGGCAGGGCCAGGAATCGTTCAGTACTTGTGCGAGCCCTGTTGTGCTTCCCTTGTCCGTTGAGCGACCTGTTGGTGCCCATAGCTCGCGTCTTTTGCTGGCATTGATCTGACGGTGAGAGATGATATCGAATGATGGGCCGCGGAGGCTATTCTCTTCAAGATAACCTCATCTGCGTCGTCTGGAGAAGCCCAGCCCGGTCGGTCGGTCGGTTCGAGTTGGGCTCTGGTTTGCTTGTCGTCGGGAGGCAATGATTGAGTGATAGAGCACAGTGTGCTGCGACTCTGGAGGTCCAGGGTCTCGTCTGCGATTTCAGTGGCGGCTGCTCGCACCGCCAGTGGCCACGCTTAAGCAAAACGCGACCAAGATGGAAAGTCTCTACTGTGCGAAGAGCGATCTCTAAGACACCAGGTCCGTGCTTCTACGCCATGGCGCCTCCATCCACCCACACCATCGCCAGCAACCTGGCTGCACGCCCTTTTATCCACACCACCATCTGCAACCTCCAGCTTCCTAGCGGCCATAGTCCACCACCACCACAACCTCTGTTCGTTCCCGCTCGCGTCCCCAGCAGAAAAAAAAAAGTTGCGTCCCTCCATCCAACGCTTCACAACAAACCAGCATGTCGCGCTGACAGGTGATTTCTTGTGATTGACACTCCGGAGAGCCTAGCACTGTAAGGTACCGCCTTGTTAGTACCGCACCCTTTACGGATCATCCTGGTTCATCAGCTCTTCTTCTGTTGGACTCGACTCGACTCGTCAACGTCCAGGGAGGAGGGTGTGGTTGCGCGCTCTTCACCCCCCCTGGCCCGCCATCGGTCTCTCGCTCTCCAGGGCACACACTACGACTCTTGACCCTCTCTGGAACTGCGCTGGGTCTGCGCTGCGGAGTCGGCCGGCTGCCCTAGGCCTGACTGGTTTAACTGGCTGGTCCCTCGCTCGTTCGTCCACCCGCTCCGTTCCTCGCTCGCACACGCCGTCTCGCCGCCGCCGCCGCTCCCCATCGACGCCCATTACCCACCTCCATACATCACCGACCAGGCCCCAAGTCCCAACCCACCAGCTAAAGAATCCACACCCCAAAAACACACGACCTGTTCCTCTCTTCTCGCACTTCTACCTGCTCCACTCCCGCTCGACTCTTTTGTCTAGACTGCTTGACCCAGTTGCCATCTCAACTTCTCTCATCAAACCGCTTCCGCCCACTCTCACCTTTTTGCACACTTTCGATAACCTCTCCCCATCGCCCTCAGATCCTCTCCTTCGATCCTCACCTGGCTACGAACGCTGCACAAGAAGCAATGGCACTATAGATTCCTCGTCACAACCGCTGTGGCTCTCACGACTCCAAGGCCCGCCTCTGCGAGCCCTCTACGCTCCGTTCAGCATGTCGAGTCGCCCGACGTCGCTTTCTCCAACTCGCCCACCATGGATTCCTCACAGCATCACCAGCATCACCACCACCATCCTCACCGACATCACCACAAGTCGCTGTCGCAGCAGCAGTCGTCCGCCTCCCTCTCGACGACGAACCGCGGAACCCCGCCGCTGCACACGCACCTCCCCTCCTCCAATTCCATGCCGCTGAGGACCGCCAACAGCACTCCCATGTCCTCTCCAGGCCTCTTCAGCCCCTCTGGCTCGCGCCAAAACCTCGTCACCTCCGTGTCCGAGAACAATACACCGCCTGGCTACACCCAAAGCCCTCTTCTGCATCCGCTTCAGATGCACAAAGTCAGAGAGTAAGTATCGTAAACTGTAATGGGATTTTTTGTCTTGCAGTCATATCCGGTCCCACCCCTCCCGCTCTCGCTTGGCTTTTGCTTGCCAGTGGCGGGGGGGCCATGGCCAGGGAGCTTATCGTGGGGGCATTATTTCATTTGTTAGACACTGACCCATTTGCCAATCATAGGACGCACAAGGCTCTTATCGATTCGGATACTATCACGGGCCGGAAGCTCATCAATCAATATGAAGTGATAGAAGAGATTGGCCGTGGCATGCACGGCAAGGTCAAGCTGGCCCGCAACCTCGAGACGGGCGAAAATGTGGCCATCAAGATTATTCCACGCTTTTCTAAGAAGCGACGCTTGGGAAAAGTCACGGCCAAGTCGCCCCAAGACAAGACGAAGAAGGAGATCGCCATTCTGAAGAAGATTCGTCATCCGAACGTTGTCGCCCTGCTCGAGGTCATCGATGATCCCGAACTCAAGAAGATCTATATGGTTCTCGAGCATGTGGAACTGGGTGAAGTGGTCTGGCGGAAGAAGGGTCTCCCTCACATTTGCCTCTACGAACGACGACGGATCGAGCGCGAGATGCGAGGCGAGCCCGTGACCCTCGAGGAGCAGCGTTACGAACAATTCCTCGAGAGCCGCCAGGCCCTCAAGCGGGAGAAGCGCGCCAAGATGGCACAGAACTATCACGGCCAGGTGAACTACTGGAGCTTTGAGCACGGTGGTGCCGACGAGCCCAGCAGCAGCCTTGGTAGCCATTCTCGCATATCATCCAGAGACGATTTCGCCATCAGCGACGGGCCGCCTTCGAGACCCATCTCCCGTCAAGCATCCCGCAACGAATCGAGAGGCCATTCACGATCCCACTCGATCGCTTCATCCACTCGAGCAGTCGAAGACCCCGAGGAATTCATCAATTGGGAGGATGACATGGAAACTCCGGGCGCTCTTCGATCCAATCATACATCGAGCGTAGCTCTCGATGGAACCATGTACGGGCCTTACGTCGACGAAGGCTTTCGTGGCCGCTCCCCCAGTATGGCCGACTCTATCATCTCCCACATGTCGTCCCTCGACTTCAACCCGCAATCGCACGACCCCTTCTCGGACGACTTCTCTTACGTCCCCTGCTTTACATTTGGCCAAGCTCGATCCACTTTCAGAGACACGGTTCTGGGTTTGGAGTATCTGCACTATCAAGGCGTCGTTCACAGAGACATCAAGCCGGCAAATCTTCTCTGGAGCAAGGACCACCGCGTCAAGATCTCAGATTTTGGCGTCTCCTATTTTGGCCGTCCGATCCGGGACGGCGAGTTTGACGACACAGTCTCGGAGTCTGAAGCCAAGGATTTTGATGATGACCTCGAACTTGCTAAGACGGTCGGCACCCCAGCTTTCTTCGCTCCAGAGCTGTGCTACACGGATCTAGACAAGGCGCAGCCCAAGGTTTCGGAGCAGATCGATGTTTGGTCGCTTGGAGTGACGCTCTATTGCCTGATCTACGCTCGCATTCCCTTCCTTGCCGAGGATGAGTTCCAGATGTTCCGGAAGATTGCTACCGACGACGTATACATCCCCAAGCGACGCCTCAAGCCGGTTCACCCCTCGACGTCCCCGACAGCAACATCGCTCTACAAGCGGCAGAACATGCACCCGTACCGGGATGACAACGACCTTGTTTACGAAGAAGTTGACAACCTTCTCATTGACCTCTTGCGCCAGATGCTTACCAAGAATCCCGAGAAGCGAATCCGGCTTCGAGACATCAAGCGTCATCCGTGGGTCGTTCAGGATATGGCCAATCCCATCGGCTGGCTCGATGACACCGATCCTGCTCGACCATCGTCCGGCCGAAGAATTCAGGTTGACGAGAGAGAAATGTCCTCGGCCGTCGTGCCGCTTACTTTCCTCGAGCGCGCGCGCTCTGTGGTCAAGAAAGCTGTGGGTAAGGTAATGCACCCCCTGGTGGAGCGAAGTGACAGCAAAACGCGACGTCGAGCCAACAGCAGTGCCGCTAGCTCCGCCGGTGACAGTATGAGCATGTACAACAACGTGCCCCCGACTCCGCACCAGCAGTCCCGTGAGAGCCGACGCAAGAGCCTTCGCGTCGACGACTACTTTGCAAACGCTATGCGGGATGCCACGTCATCGGAACACCCTCTCTCGTCGAGCCAGAGTGTCAGTCCTCAACCAGAATCTGTGGTTTATGATCCTCTGGCAACCGTGCTTCCTTCCAACGACCATCATCGAGGACACGCGCATGCTCACAGCGAGAGCGAGTCGCCCCGTGAACCCGAGAAGTCTTCGTCGCCAGCATCCCTGTGGCCATTCCACCGCCATGCCCATAGCCACGGACATGGGAAGCCCAATATGCATATCCTCCATATCGGACCCAGCTTCCCCGTCTCGGCGACTACTCCTACTACGCCACTCTTCACCTACCAAGCTGACGGACCTGATGATTCTGGAACCGAGACAGTCCGCAGGACTCGCGACTTGGAATCCTCAGCTGACGACAGCTCCCGATCACGCTCAGTCGACCGTGGCCTCTTTGCCAGCACCGACAAGCGTGCTGAGGCCCAAGTTGGCGTGAGTACTGCGGTCGCCCCAGGCAGCGTGCACAAGCCGTCCCGTCACCGAGGGCCCATCAAGTCGGTTGATCTGGGCAGAGGTGCACAGAACAAGCGTCTGGAAGCGTCGCTACTCTCGTCTTCGCTTGCTGCAGCAGCTGCATATCAACACGGGCAGCCTCAATCCGACCCCAACTTCCATGGCGAATCGCCGGCTGCCAACGTGAGGCCCCGGGCGGCCCAGAGGGTGGACAGTGCTCCGATCACACGGACATCGCCTCCGCGTCACTCCGAGGAGCTCTGCATGCGACGAGTTGAGCGGCCAAGGCAAGACCCGGTTAGCTTCTCGTGCCCGCCGTCACCAATCCCGGAGGAATGGGTTCGAGGTCAGAGTGTGCCCCGTGCGGATACCATGCCGACTACCAAATCGTCCAGTCTGGATTCGATGGAGGCTCTCGGCACTCCCTTGACTAGCCCGAGCGAGATGACCAGTCCGGTCTCGGCCCTGCCCTCAACAGCGAGCACGTCGGAGCGGATGCTGGTTTTCCAGTCTGACCCCTCGTTGCCGGCCTTGCTGAGCGGAGCCAGCTCTGTATCCGCGGACCTGGAAGCTGAACTCCTTGGCAAGCCAGGCATCGTGAGCGCCCATCCCAATCTGCTCGAGACCACGGACAGCCTCACACCTCCTGCCATGCACAAGGAGCCGGCCGCAGGATTCCCTATGGAACAGGTGTTTGAAAACCCTCCAGCAATGCAGAGCGGCCCGCTTGCTGTGCACCTAGACAGCGGCGCCCGAGACTCGGTAACGAGCACTCCCGTGGCGCGGCCTGTGGAGGATGATTTCGACGAGGACGGCAGCGACGACGGGATTCTCTTGATGGCCAAGACGAAGAAGAAGTCGATGCCGCCCGTGTCCAATGCCCCACGACCTGCCGCATTCAACCCACGGCGACGCGACACCAACATCAGCATTGCCAGCACGGAGACGGCCAAGAAGATCTCTGTAAACGGCGACGAGGGGATGTCGCACTACGAACCATGATACCCTTCCTCACTCTGTTGAGAAATTTGTCGAGTTTTTCTTGTCGTTCATGACATACATACTCTAGTCAAACCATCCGAGCGTTGGGGAGAAATCGTTTTCTTATGGGACAAAGTTGTATCGGATGTCTATTATTTTTCTTGGAGAGGATGGTTTGAAGCATTCGGCCCACATATACTGGCCTGGAATCGCATGAGGTGTTTTTATTTCTTCTTGTTATTAGACCGTGTGGCTGTGTTCCCAGAGAGGGACTTGCTCTTCTTTTCTTATTTTTTCACTTATTTTTTTTTCTTTTGACACATGGGCGGGACAATTGCTTGAACACATTACCCCCTTCTGCAATGGGTCTGGTCTGGGCTGGTGGTTTTTCCTGTCTTCGGGCGGAGTAGAAGGCAAATGATGCATGGATGAGGGATGAGGATAATGATGGGTTTATTTTCTTTTCTTTTATAGGGATGAGTTTTCAATGACGGAGATGAGCGATGGTCAGCGGATGAAAGATATGTTCAAACAGAGAGGCCTACGCTCAATGTACCCCCCGTTGCTTCGTTAGAAGCATGGGCAGCTAGGAAGCCCCCATCTTACATGATGGAATTTTTTTTTTCTTGCTCCTTCTTCTTCTTCTCTCATATAACGGATTACAAAGAATGATTTTGAGAGCATTTCTTTGGGGGGGCTATCATCATGGCTCGGGAGTAACCTGTCTTTGGTGGAAGGGAGCTTGCTCGGGTGCATTTGCATAGGGATTGGGAGGGAGTAGCGTTGTTTGAAATCATGTGTAATGGGCTGTATGTCTGGGGGAAAGTGATATCACAGATAGGATGAATGTACAAGCGGCAGTGATGGGAGACCGTCAAAACGTAGATTGTTACAGTGTGAGTGTGTCTGTCTTCAAGATGACTGCCCCATGCTGTGTTGTAATGTGTATAGGGCAAATGGGTCTTTCGTATTATGTCTTGTTGGAGTGAGGCCTATGTCTGTGTCAAGTCTTTGTATTCCATGTAGTATACACATCCATGTAGACATGCTGTCTCACGTACTGCTCCCCCCGCGTGCAAAAATCGCCGACACCACGAGCCCCAAAACACACACGACCAACACCCCCGCAGCGTTGATGACCGTCCGCGTCGCGGACAAGGGGGATTTCCTAGCGACAATGTCGTCCACAATCTCCTCGAACCGCCCCGCCATCTGCTCCCTCCCAAACAGGCTCCTGACCCTCCTCGCGCCGCTCTCACCCATGGCCTGGACCTGCCCGTCGTCCATGGCCTGCGCGCCCCTCACGACGTCCGCCCAGGCGCCCACGTCGTCCGGCGACCGCAGCCAGCCCGTCTCGCCGTCGACGATGGTCTCGACGGGCCCGCCCGAGTCGGCGGCCAGGACGGGGGTGCGGGCGAGCATGGCCTCGAGGGGCACGATGCCAAAGTGCTCGTTTGCGGGGGTGTAGAGGAGGATGCGGGCGGAGCGGAGGAGGGCCGTCTTGAGGGAGTTTGGGATGGAGAGGAGGAAGAGGACGGGGACGGTGGGGGGCGCGTCGAGGGCGGTGATGAGGGTCGAGGTGGTGAGGTGGTCGAGGGAGTGGGACGAGGCGAGGGATTCGAGCTCGGAGTGGTACTGGACGTTTTCGGAGACGCGGGGGTCGTAGCCGCCTGGATGGGTTAGCATGAAAGAGCTCGTGGCAGGTAGACGATGTGAAAGGGACTGTACCCGCCAGGATGAGCCGACAGCCCTTGCGCTCCGCTTCAGGAATGGCAGCAAAGGCCTTGATGGCAAGACCAATATCCTTCTTCCTCTCGAACCGGTTGATGCTCAGTATAATCTTTTCGCCCTCAAACACAACATCGCCCTCCTTCTCCTCCCTGGCCTCGACATCCACGCAGGGGTACACAACCTTTGTCTCGACCCTCCTCCTCAGCTGCGGCCACGTCCTCTCCACCACGCCCCTCGTGAACCCGGAGTTGACCGCCACGGCGCTCGCGAACCCCATGGTCCACTCCTCGAGCCAGTCAAACGGCCTGCGGTACAGCCTCTTGAGCGCCGAGCCCTCGCGGCCCTGCGCGAGAAGCAGGTCCGGGAAGTGGCAGTAGAAGAGGACGGGCGCCGCGGGCGACAGGTACCGCAGCAGGGGCAGGCCCGCCGAGAGCTGGTCGACGACGAAGGCGCGGGGCCGCAGGGACTGGAGCTCGCCCGACAGGGAGATGTGCAGGAGGAGGTGGACGTGGCGGAGGATGGCGCAGAGGATGGTGAGGCGCGAGAGGATGGACATGGGGACGAGCCAGTGGCCGCGGACGCGGACGTCGAGGGTGCCTGGGATGTTAGCTGGGAAATTCTTGGGAGGAATGGAGTGAAGGCCTACCATCGCGGCACTCGTCAAAGCAGTGCTTGGGGTCGCAGTGGTTGGTAAAGATGACGACGCGGTGGCCGCGATCCTGAAGGCCTACCGCTGCATCCACGACGAGGCGCTCGGCGCCGCCGATGCCGAGGTCGGGGTGGAAGAAGACGATGGAGGGTTTGTCCTTGATTCCGTCGTCGTCTCCCGCCATCTTGCTGCGTCTTGTACGTAGTTTGTATTCCCAAAGTGGTTGGAGGTGATGGTGGGGGTTGGTTTGAAGAGGGAACACGATTTCAGGAGCTTGAGCTTTCTTTCTTGCATGTGCAGCTCAGATTACAGCGTGGGGCACGAGGGGAGAGAGCGCTGATTGGGCAAGCGTTAAGTGCAGTACGTACCTCGTCATGAGGACTTTACCAAGGTAGGTAGTGGGGCTTCAGGTCATGATGCGAGGTACGTGTTTTACCCCAGGATCTTGGCGGCTGACGATGCGGTTTACATGTGAAGGGTCATAATCAATCTCATCGATCTCGATAATCGTGAGTGCTATCAGGGAATTAAAGAAGAGAACCACATCGTCCATCTTAGTAGAAAATAGTGATTGCTTTATTTTTACATAACCCTGGGATCTAACATATGATCGCGACAGCCGAGATCCCCGAGATCCAAATTGTCTTACCGGACGCGGCGCATCTCAAACCGCGAGCCGAGGTGTTTTCCGCTTCAGCCCATGACACACTTAGAAACCCTTTTATATCCCCATACTCTCACTCACCCACCCGCTCACTATCTTCACCCTCACTCACAGCGCTACAATGTCCCTCTTCAACCTCACAATCCCCCCCTGCGGGAACCACCCCGGCGGCTCCCTCGTCTGCACCGAGCCGGCCCCAAAAGTCTACCTCCTCACCCTCACATCCCCCCCGGACAACCGCCTCACGGCCGCCGTCCTCAAGACCCTCCTCAACGCCCTCGACATCATCGAGTTTGGCTACCCGCACGGCGTCGTGGCGACCACGTCCGGCATCCCCAAGTTCTACAGCAACGGGCTTGACCTCGAGCACGCGGTCGCAACGGAGGGGTTCTGGGCCTTGCTCTACAGTGTCTGGAGGCGCTTCCTAACGTATGTTCCTCATCTCCCTAAATACAGTGCACCGCATACTCATCTCTCAGATACCCCATGCCTACCGTTGCCCTCCTCAACGGCCACGCCTTCGCAGGCGGGCTCATGCTCGCCACAGCGCAGGACTACCGCCTCGCCCCCTCCCCCCGCGGCTTCCTCTGCCTCAACGAGCTGCTCTTCGGCGCCCCCCTCAAGCCCGCCATGTCGGCCCTCTTCCGGCACAAGTTTTCCCCCCAGACGTACCGCAGCCTGGTCCTCGAGGCGCGGCGCTTCTCCGCCGACGAGGCCGTGCAGGCCGGGATCGCGGACGGGGTCGCAACGGGGCTGGACGACCTGCTGGCCTTCGTCAAGGAGAGGGACCTGGTGGGCAAGTGCAAGTCGGGCGTGTACGGGGTGCTCAAGGCGGAGATGTACTGCGGGCTGGTGGACCTTCTCAAGAGCCCTGGGATGGAGGCCAACGAGGCGAGGTTTGACGAGGCGCAGGCGAGTGAGGACGAGAGGAAGGAGTTTGGCAAGGTGTGGTATGAGCAGTGGCTTAAGGAGGCCAAGGCCAAGCTGTAGGATGACTGTAAGAATAGAATGTATCGTTCATGTCAAGATGATCGTTCATGTCAAGATGATCGTTCATGTCAAGATGATCGTTCATGTCAAGATGATCGTTCATGTCAAGATGATCGTTCATGTCAAGATGATCGTTCATGTCAAGATGATCGTTCATGTCAAGATGATCGTTCATGTCAAGATGATCGTTCATGTCAAGATGATCGTTCATGTCAAGATGATCGTTCATGTCAAGATGATCGTTCATGTCAAGATGATCGTTCATGTCAAGATGATCGTTCATGTCAAGATGATCGTTCATGTCAAGATGATCGTTCATGTCAAGATGATCGTTCATGTCAAGATGATCGTTCATGTCAAGATGATCGTTCATGTCAAGATGATCGTTCATGTCAAGATGATCGTTCATGTCAAGATGATCGTTCATGTCAAGATGATCGTTCATGTCAAGATGATCGTTCATGTCAAGATGATCGTTCATGTCAAGATGATCGTTCATGTCAAGATGATCGTTCATGTCAAGATGATCGTTCATGTCAAGATGATCGTTCATGTCAAGATGATCGTTCATGTCAAGATGATCGTTCATGTCAAGATGATCGTTCATGTCAAGATGATCGTTCATGTCAAGATGATCGTTCATGTCAAGATGATCGTTCATGTCAAGATGATCGTTCATGTCAAGATGATCGTTCATGTCAAGATGATCGTTCATGTCATATTCTGTATTCCTCGGGCTCTAAAGATGGTTTCTCTCCAATGTATGCTTCCGTGTATGCTGCTCAACAGGGGATATCGCTTCTCTTTCAAGCCCAAAAACAACGATGAGCAGGAAGAAAACAACTCATCGCTAGACCAAAAACCCCAACTGTGCTAACTCTGCCATTCCAAGAGTCAGAAAAAAGATTCAATTCAGAAATCAACGCCGCAATGCTTGACTCCCCTGGCGAGCTGCGATGCAAGCTCGTCCAAAGGGTGTGGGTATCATGGCCCTCTGAGACGCAAACTCCAAAAAAAAAAACAAGATAAACCATGTGTCCCCTGTCCAAATCCAATCTTTCCAACCTTCTAATCATCCTTCTCAACTCAAACCTGCTCTTCGCTCGCCTGGGTATCCACAGCCGTCTCGCTCCCCGTCTCCGTCGTCGTAGGCTTGCTTCTGCTGGAATCCGCATCACGCGCCGCAAGCATGTCCTTCTCCGCCTGGATCGCCTTCTCCCTCCGCTGCTCCACGTCCTCCCGCCGGACCACCTTGCGCAGCGCCTCGCTCGCCTGGATCAGGCCGTCGATGCTGATGGCGTGCTCCGTCATCTGGTGGCTGATGTACGTGTACACCCCGGCCGGCGTGCTGCACTGGAGCAGGTTCCCCTCGTTGAGCTTGAGCAGCGCCAGGGCCACCTGGAAGAGGAACGTGCTGCCGTCGTTGGTGCACAGCACCACGTCCCACACGCGGAAGAGCGCCTCGGCGCTCAGGCAATCCGTGAAGACCGAGAGGAACCACTGGAACGTCAGCGCCTCGAGCTCGATCGACAGTGAGTTGAGGTGCGCTGAGAGCTTGGGCAGGACGGCAGAGACGTAGTGTCGCAGAACCTGCTGGTCCGCACGCGATGCCAGCAGCGAGTGGTCGTAGTACCCGTGCGGGAGGATGTTCTCGATGATCGACGTCAGGATCCAAAACGCGTCCTCGGCCGACGGCATCATGAGCAGCAGGTTGGCCGTGATGAGGTTCATGCCCTGGCAGTATCCGACGTCCTTGTTGCGCCGCGCGTACGCCAGAAGCACCTCGTTCAGCTTCTCCACCCCGGGACCCTTGCGGAAGAAGATGTTGTCCGTCAGCGTGCGGTGGATATCCATCTGGATCTGGCTGACAACGACCGCGTCGTCGTCGTTGCTGCTCTGGGTTACGAGATCCTCATAGTAGCCAGGGACGCGAAGAGCCGCCGCGCCTGAGCACTCCGACCACACCTTGGAACGATACGCGACGGGGATGCCGCTGAGCACAAGGGTCTTGAACTCATTCCACTTTGCCCGTCCAACCTTGCCCTTGTTTCCCAGTCCCGACACCCCAATCATCTCGCCGTCGGCCACGCGCGTCTCGGGCAGAATCATGGCAGGCTGCTCGTATCGCGCCTCCGCAGCCGATCTAGCAGCGGCAATGGCGGCTTCTCCTTCGCGCCGACGCTCAGCGCGCACTTTTCGGAGAAAGTCGTTCCACCGCACAGTCTTTTCGCGCTGGAGCGAGTCGTGCACGTCGCTGAGTTGCTGCAGCAGAAGCTTGACGGGCTCATTGTCCTCCTTGGCGAGGGCGATTGACGACTCGGACTGAGAAGGCTGTGACGTCTCGCTGTCCACGGCGGTTGTCGTGCTGGCTGACGGAATCAGGCCAGAGTCGGTTGAAACAATGGCGGGTTTTGTTGGCTCGCTCGGCTGCCGCTCGGGCTCGGGTGTCTGCGCTCCCTCCATCACCTCCAACGACGGTATCGCGATGCTCGGTGTGTGGCTCAGCAGCTCTGTGGGAAACGTTGCAATCTTTAGGTAATCCTGCCATCTCTTCGACTTGCCCTCCTCTGCGCTCCTCTCCTCCAGGCTGCTCGGGCTCTCCGGACGTCCTTCGCTTGACACACTCCACTTGGGGCTGGGGGCGTCCTCCAACGAGCTGGGCGAGATGCCAGTGCGGCCGTTGTGCAGCATCTCGGTGCGGCTACCCTTGTGCATATTTTGCGCCATCTGCGCTGCCTCTCGCTGTCGTTTCTTGCGCCGCTGATCATAGATGAAGCCGAATCGATCCGTTAAGTACTCGCTGTTGGGAAAGTTGTTGTAGATGTGCGTCAGCGTCGGCGGCTGGGATTCCGGAGGCCGAATGGCGTCCATCTCCACGGGGCCGTAGCTCTCTTGTCGCGAATTGGACGGCGGGCTTCCTCGTATGCTATCCCACCCTTCCTGCGCCGGAACCCTTGCTATTCCCTGAGCAGACGGTGCAGGCGTCGGTCTACGCATGGCCATCAACGCCTTCGGGCCACCTGCAACCGACACTGCTCGAGGTTGGCCTTTTCTGTTGCTCGTTGTTGATGCAGCCCTGAGAGACCCCGCCCCAGTAGATGTGCTCACAGCGCGGCCCCGAGACTCGGCCTCACGAGTGCTGATGGCACCGCCAGCAACCAACCGCAGCGCCATGCTCGCCAACGACGACGAAGCCTTGCGCTCGCCGACAGGTCCGGACTGGACGCTCGATGCCCGGCTGGGGCTTCGCACAGATTGCGACTCGGGCGGGTTGAAGAGGTCCTCCTGCAATGTCGGTCGGCGGTCCATGCTGGAGTGGGATCTTATCACAGCAGTCGGGTTGACCCCTTCGCCATTAACGCTGTTGGTCCGGCTCGCCCTTTTCGCGGTCCCAGTGCCCCAGAAATAATCCTTCCATCCCCTCAACGTGCCCTTCCCACCCTCGGTGTTGCTGCTGAAGCTCTGGCTGCCGGCGCGGATGGTAGAGCCCTTGGTGCCCGTCTCGCCGTACGCAGTGGCAACCACGGTATCCTGCATCGCGTCGCTCATCAGATCGCTCAACCCGCTGTCCTCCTTGGACAGCCCCTTCCCATTCGCGCGAAGCTCCGCCTCCACGGCCCGCAGCCGCGTCTCGAGATCCAGGTTGGACAACCCACACTCTCTAATGATCTTGCGCAGAGCGCGCTCGCGCTCATCGGCGCGTCGTCGCATGATGGAGATCTGGGCGTCCCGCTGGGCAAGGTCCTCGGAGATCTGCCTGATGAGGCCAATGGCGCCGTGCCTCGAGATCAAGCGCTGGATGTGCTCGTCGTCGGCCTGGTGGAGGGAGCCCGGGACCTTGCGCATCAGCGGCGCATCTTCGAACAGTGCGCTCCTCGCACTCGCATCCCCCGTCAGGTTGTCGACGATGGAGGAGCCGCGGCCGGCGCCAGACACGGCCCTCGGGGCGGCCACGGGCGCCTCATCGACGCCGGCCGGGGTGGGCGTCTGGCTCGAGGGCTTGTTCCACGCGGGATCCTCGAAGCGGTCGTTGCCAGGGCTCTCCGGGGAGAAGCTGGGGAAGCTCGTCAGCGACTTGTCGCTGGTTGCGATGCTGCTGGCAGAGCTGCTGATCTGGCTGAGGCGCTTTCGGCCGCGAGGACCTCGGACGGTGGCACTTCGATTGCTGCGGGAGCTGTGGTGGGAGTGGAGGGAGGCCTGCGAGGCGCTGCTGTGCTGGGAGACGGACCGCTGGAGGGGCGACGACGGGGAGTCGGCCGCTTCCATGGCCGTCGCCATTGCTGAGCCCGGTTGGCCGTGAGGCGAGGAGAATTCGGCGGGACGTTTGGACCGATGCAGAGTGTCGTGATCGAGTTTCGGCTGTAGTAGAAAATTAGAAAAAGTTTGGTGAGTTGAGGGAGAGAGAGAAGGAGAGGAGGAATCAAGAGACGGAGAGAGGGAACAAGCATCCAAAAGCAATCAAAGGGTGTGCGCGGCTTGAGGGTGTGGGCGATCGGAGGGAGAGCTCCCAGCCGAGGGGCACGTACCGGAAGTACTTGCCTGGGGGGGGGGACCTGTTCGGTTGCCGGTACTCGCTGATAAAACCAGGGCAGCTTCAAAAGGGAGAGTCGCTGGAAACGGTAGCGAAGAGGGTTTCAGCTTTAGGTAGGCGAGATCTAATCACTTTGCTGATAGCGAAACAGCATCAGCAACAGCAACAGCAACAGCAAAACTTGGTTATCTTGGTCGACTTGTTTTGCCGTCAAAATGTCGCGAAATTACCCCAAGATGAAGCAAGAGTCATTCATCGATAATTATAAACCCCCCCCAGTCTACTCCGCAGGGTACTTAAGAATGCACAGGATGCCCAATTCAAACCCCGTCATCGGCGCGACCCGTGTTTGATTGGCCCCCCCAGGCGGCATCCTTTGTTGTGTTTTGGGGGCATGCGTTGGCCCGTGACGGCCCCCGAAACAACTTGGTTGGCGGGCATCAGAGCCCTGTCGATTAGCGACAAGGTATTTTTTTTTTTTTCTTCTTCTCTGGTTGCCAGTGAAATTGCCCGCCCTGAGCTATTACCAGACACCTGGAGCCGGCCCCACGGTTGGGTTTCTGATGGGCCTTGGCAGGCCAACGGGAGAAAAAAGATCGCACAGTAGCCAATGGCAGACATAAATGCTCGCACACTCTTGGTGGCAAGTTTCACGTTACGTATGTGTCTAATTAACTCTGGTAACCCCAGCAGCATACCGTATTTTTTACAGCCCTCTGCCTGGAGGCACGCGCCCAACGGCAACCCAAGGGCCCTAAAAAGCTTGGATCTTCTATAGAACACCGCGGACACTCCTAAAATACGTAGCCCTTCTCATAAGATTAAAGATGCCTTCTCATCACGGAGGCGAATAATGCTAGACAAGTTAAAGTCATCTAATTAAAAAGATCCCCCTTGTTTACACCTTCCCGATTCTTCTTTTAAAAAATGCTCTCCCTCCGAGCTTCGAGTTTCTTCCAGTGGCGGGAAATTCCAGAAGACCCGGCAACCCTCCAACACCCCTTGCCCTGGCCAGCAACAAGGATTGTTGCTTTTTTCTTGCCCTCTTTCTTTTTGATTGTCTCACTGTCAGTTCCGAGCGACACAAAAAAACTTTTCAACATAAAAATTTTTCAAAAGGAGATCAAAAAGCAAGGTGTTTACTTTCCTGATTGTCATGCGACCGCCTTCCTCGTATTGCTAGCATCCAATCCAACCCCCTTCTTTTCCCCAAAGTCGATAAGAGCATAGATAGAAGCCTCAGCATGTGCGTGTCTCTGACGTAGAGCCCGGGCTGTTGGCATGATCAGCGTGACTTCATCTTGCAGCCACGAGCCACGCGTGCACAAGGTACCCTTGAGAACAGCAACGCCGCCCGCCTTGTCGCCCTGGCCATCAGCCGCATAACAGAAGCAGGCCAAGACATCCCTTGTCAATGCGTTGTGTAATTAACCTTGGATACCCGCGTGCTTCAAGGCCCTGAATAGCTTCTCATGTCCTGTATTCATACACCTCAGGTATGCACAATTAATTACTCCTCATTATCAATCCATTTACTCCTGCCAAAAACCAGTCCGGCAATGTCATGTCCTGTTCCCTTTTTTGCTGCATTTCATCAACGTCAAGGCCCCCGGTGGCGTGGCCGGTTGCTCCCCTTGACCATCTACCAAGAACCAAGAACCAAAAAAAAATCCCACAAACGCCTCAGATATGCATAACTCAAGACACCTCTCTCAATGCTCCCCTCCTCATCATGAGCATCTATTTTAATGCTCCTCCCTCACGCAAAGCTGTCTTCTGCGTTCCACCGGCTGCTCCTCAACGTGTCCATACCATGGTTCGTCTCAGGTTCCAGCGTTCCGTCATCCTTGCATGGAGAGGCTTCCTCCCCCACAAGTGTCTCGTCTGGCAGCAGCCGTTCTGCCACCAGCGCTTGAAACACGATATCCTTGGACAGGATGGCCTCTCGCTCGATGGCGAGTCCATCTAGCCTTCGTAGTCGCCTGCAACTCGCCACAAACACAATCTGGTGTAGTCGTCGCCGTAGCTTGGTCATCTGGTCCAGCCGGCTGGCGAACAGCTCATCTCGCTCAACGTCCGCATCTGAAAGCACGAACGGGTCGACGAACCGGTTGCGGTCCGTCGAGACCAGCACTTGCATCGACGGGTAGAAGCCAATTGTAACCGGATTATCCCTCAGGTCGAGCTGCGTCAGATGGGGAAACTCGATCAGCAGCTCCGTCACCAGTGTCGAATCAGCAAGTCGGTTGCCAGCAGCCAAGAGCTTCTTCATGCGCGGGACGAACCGGAGCGGCTCCAGATCGCAGATGGCGTTAAAGTTGATATTCAACGTCCGAAGATTAGGCATCAGCTGGCCCAGGTTGTCTGGCAATGATTGGATGCCGCAGTTGGCCAGCTCGAGAAGCTGGAGATTGAGAAAATCGACGGTAGGTTCAAATGTGCCCAAGTAGTTCCCAGAGAGGAACAGTTTGCGGACCTCGTAGGCTTCTGATAGGAAGCCAAGGTTCAGTGGCTGGTCACCCTGTTGTTCTCTCAAGGAGAGGCTGTCCAGTCGTCGAGCACGGTTGAAGCCCGTCAATTCAACGACACGGTTGCGGTCAGCGTGCAGCGAGTGCAGGTTGGGCATGTTGCTGATGTCTAGGCAAGTGAGCTGGTTGTCGCTGAGGTCTAGCTGACGAAGTGCCTTGGTCGTTGAGGTTACCATGAAGCTTTCGAGCCGGTTCTTGGACAGCTTCAAACGCGCCAACGCGGGCACAAGCTCTAGATTTCGAACCGTCGAGACTTGATTGCCGCATAGGTCAAGGTCGGTGAGGCGCTCCATCTTGATCCTACCAAAGTCGACTTCCTCGATCAAGTTGTCGCGAGCGCGAAGGGAGAGCAGTCCGTCGTGGGCATCAAGTCCATCCAAGCTTGTCAGCTGGTTGTTGTCTGCCTTGACACTCCGCAGATGAACCAGGCTCTTAAGCGCCGACAGGCTCTTGACCTCGTTCCCCGAGATATCAACGTACTGGAGGTTCATCAAGTGATCCCACGACGTCAACTCGGTGAGCAGGTTCTGCGACACCTTGAGCTGCCGCACACTGGGCGGCACGCCATCCAGGTGTCCCAGGGCATTCTTGGATGCGTCCAATGTCACCAGCTTGCTGCAGAATTGGTCCAGCATGTGAAGACTTCCCAGTCGCTTCTCTTGGAGATCCAGCTCAGTCATGTCCTCCCAATAAGGCTCAAACGGCTCAACCTCGCTAAGCTTGTCCACAAGTTCCCGTATCGTCATGGACATGATCTTCTTAGAGCCATCGCCCGTAGCCATATGCCGACGGCCCATAACATAGCTGACCTCGAAACCGAAAGACTGGTCCGAGTTGTTGAGGGTGAATTCCGACAAGGGACTGAGCGACAGCTTCCCAACATTCTGCCCGATTACGGCACTGTCATCCGCTGGCACCGACAGCAAGTTGTTACCAGGCGTGCGGTTGACGATGAAGCTGAGGCTTGCACGGCGGCCATCAGGGGTCTTCTGGCTGACGACGCTCGTCTCTCCAATAATGCTGACCTGCCGTTGGTCTTCGACCGGGATCTCAATCGTGCTGTCCTCAT
This sequence comes from Fusarium nematophilum, assembly GCA_033030565.1. Classification (NCBI taxonomy): domain Eukaryota; kingdom Fungi; phylum Ascomycota; class Sordariomycetes; order Hypocreales; family Nectriaceae; genus Fusarium; species Fusarium nematophilum. Next base: position 110,353 of record JAVIXY010000088.1, read on the forward strand.
CCTGCTCGTCGATGCGGGAAACGGGTCGGGGAATGAATGTCGGGCCGCTCGACGCAATGCTGCGCGATGCGGTACGGTTGCTGCGCATCGACCCCTGGGCCCCATTCTTCAAAGCAGACTTGCCAACACTGGGGTAACCTGGTGACTTCTTGGGAGTTGGGTTGGCGCTGAGGTGCCCCTCGGGAACCTCTGGATCGTCCTCAAGGCTGTCCAAGTCTTCTGCCACCACGTCCTGGATGATGGATGCAACCGGCGAGGAGAACGTGATGGTGAGGTTGCGTCTCTTCGTAGTCGTCGAGGGTGTGTTGCTGGCCCTGTCGTCGTGCGCGTCATCGTCACTTGCGACCGACCTGGCCAAATTCAACTCTGAATCCTCCATCACCCTCGCATCAAGTTTTTCAAACTCCTCACGGGCCAGGCTTGCCATATCCGGGCTAAGCTGCCCATCCGGGGACAAGGTCATGTAGCCTCTGCTAGATCGAGGTCGTGGAGACCTGGAGGGGCTCACCGGAGACCTTGCTTGACTTGGGCTCCCTGCCTCGTTCAACTTCTTGGCCGTAGTCAACAGAAGATTTTGCATCTCCTTTGTCAGATCAACAGAAAGATCCGGAATGCTCGCAAATGGGTCATCCTCGCTATCTGAAGGAAGGATATTCTGAGTCCGCCGGGTGGGCGTTTCCTTCTTCTTGATCCAAATGTTATTCTGCTTGTCGAGATACATGCTTCCAACTCGATCCGGGATGAGATGCGAAACACTTTCCGGCATGATCGTCTTGCGCGAGTCAGAGCCACGAGACGAACCAGTCGGATATGTCCTGTTGGTGGAGGTGCCTGAAGAATGGGAATGGTAGTCTCGTCCTGGGCTCATGGGAGAGCCGTCATGGGCAGGGTTTGTCGATAGTCGGATGTTGGGCGGGTCACTAATTACTTCGTCATCGGTGGTGTAAGGCATGTCTGATCGGTTGCGCGAGTTTTCCTCAATCTGCCGCTCAATCTCCTGGGCGGCGCGGATCGCATCCTGTGCGAGGCCCATAGATCGCATGGATGAGGAGATGATGTCACCCATGTCGCTCAGCTCTTGATACTTTTTCAATCGGTTGATGAGCTCAGGGTCCTCCTGGCGAGTAGGAAGTCTGGACACTGGCCTGCCTTCGCGGCTAGGAGGTCGTGATAAAGGTTCCTTCGTTGACTCTTGGTACGAGTCCTCAAGGTCCTCGGCCGAGGGAGTTCCGCGTTCCGCCTCTGACTCTTCCACGCTTGCTAGAGCTGGTGGTCGTACTTGATTGCGAATCATGGCCATGATCTGAGCAGCCTGATCAACGAAGTCCTGAGTCCTGATGGACGGCTTCCGATCCATCTCGCCTGGACTCGAGCCGGCCAAGCTCTCATCCTGGAGGGCTCGGATTGGTGACTTTTTGGGTAGATGGTGGGAAACGCCGTCGTCTGAGTCCGCGGAAGGATTCTGGTCGCTGCGTTGTGATGATCCACGACTGGGGGTAGGGCTGCGCGGACGAAGGATAGTCCTCATTGCAAGGACGCTGGGGTTCGCGAGTTGGAAGTCACCAGGGCGAGCATCCTTGCGCTTCTTTCCCATAGCCGACTGCATCTCGCGATGTGCCGAGTCCACACCCTCCAGCCAGTCCTCACGACCAAAGGCAATGTCAGACCGGTGGAGTGTGCGGCGACGCTTGGGAGTGGGATCCTTGGAGGGAGAAGTCCGTGGTCTCTTGCCCTCTGAGCCGGTGTCTCGTTTCGGTGTGTCACTCATATCTGGGGCACCCTTTGCTGGGCTGAGAGACTTGCGAATCTGACTGGAACCTGAGAACGTTCGGTTGTGTTTGGCGCTGGAAGAAGACGTGGACTTGTTCCGTCGCCTACGAACATGCAACTCTGATCCTTCATCGGGAGACGTTGGTTGCTCTGGGAGTTCGAACAGTGGCTCGGTGGGGTGGGGAGATAGTGGATGAGGAGACGCGTTCTCCTTGTCTGAATAGGATAGTTCTTCTTGTGATGCGTAAGAGACATCCTCGCTGAATTCATATCCTTCGAGATCTCCAGCGCCGAATCGACTGACAGTCCTTCCACGAGGAGACCTCTGGGCTTGTTCGGCGACTTGAGGGCTGGATCCGGGAACAGAACGTTCGTCAGCGGGCGGGCTGGACTGGTCGTGGTGGGCGGGCGAGTCGAGTGACTGTCGAGAAGGGGTGCCAGACATTCCTTCCTCGAACTGGCTGATCCGGCGGAGGAGTGTCTGGTTGGTAAAGGTGTCGTAGGGGCCAAAGAGCTTAAGAGGGCTGCCAGCTGAAGGGGCACGTCGTCCAGCCGCGATCTGCTTCTTGTCGGGACTTGGAAAAGGGGCCCGAGGCATTGATGGGCTCAAGTTGAAGTAGTCTTGTGCATAGGGGTTGGTCACTTCTGTCCTGACAGAAGGGAACTGCTTGGGCGTGCTCGCCTGCAAGGACTCCTCGGGGAGCATTCCCGATGTATCAACACCAAGGCCAGGGCTGAGGTCTCGATAGCGAAATGAGCCCTCTCCGGATCGGCCGCCCCTCTGGAGGTTCAGAAACCCTCCCCTGCAGGCATAGTCCTCGGTATTCTCTGCATTGCAAGAGCCGTCCTGGCTGGGCCCATCAAATCCTGCTCGTGGATCAATATTCGGGTCGAGGAGCATCTGGTTGATCCGCAGAGCCTCCAGCTTCTGCTTCAGCCTGTCCGCGGGTAGTTCGATTGGGGCAAAGTCCATCTTGCCGTCCTTGTCGCTCTGCTTGCCGATGAGAATTGGGCTGAAGTCCTCGTTGCGAATGACGCTTTGCCCGCTTTGCCCGCTGATTTTCCGAACGCTGCCGTCCGCATCGAGAGGAGCACTTAAGCAGCTCTCGTCTCGGTAAATCTCGTCTCGTGGTCGCGAAGGAGTCGCATCGTCCCTTGAACTTGGCTGACTCGAAACCATGGAATCTTCCACGTTCAGTTTATACTTGATTTCCCTCTTTGCCCTCCGGGGGCTGGGACTTGGCGTAACATCGTTAGGGTATAGTGGTTCATCGTCCTCGAGCTCATCCAGCTCATCCAATGCGTCCAGTCCGTTGTTGAGATCGTTGCTTGCAATGCGCTGAGGATAGGACGGGGGACTGGACGGCATCATCGAGGATTCTTGTTGCTCCTCATCGTCTGCATCGTCTCCTGAGGCGGCAGGTGGCTTGAACATGTCCTGAAGACCAGCCGCGGCTGAGCAAAACAGATCGCGTTGCTCTCCGTATTGGACGTCACCGTAAACGAGACGCCGCTTCCACTCGGGCGTATCTTGAGGTTTTCCAGGTGATGATTTGTGCTGTACTGTGTTGTGGACGACTGACGCACTTGTGGATGCTGACACAGATCTACTGGCATATGATCCACGTGCGTTCCTGAGGTCCAGCGCCGGCTTGGATATCCGCTGGCTCGAGATGTTGATATCGTTCGCGCTTCGTTCGTTGAGGACATTGATGCTTGTGTCATGGCCACTTGTCAATTGAGGCCGTGTGCCGAACGCTCTACGCGGTATCCGACTCGGTGTCTCTCTTGTTTTGGCCTTTGTTTCTTCGGTGTTTTTCAGAGGAGGGAGTTGGGCGGCGGAGGTGTCGGATCCGGGCTGAGAGACCCAGTCCTCCGACAGGGAGTCCAACCAAGCGTGCTGCATGGCGACGCTTTCAAAAGAGCAACTCGGAGCAGATTGTGTCAATGCGACTCCATAGACTGGATAGACCGAAATGCGACTGGCTATGCGGGGTCGCAAAAGGTGCGATGTTGTTTATGCGTCGCGCTGGAGATCTCCTCAGGACGCGCGGGAGCGGCTATGTTGGAATAGTGAAATGAAGATGCATTAAAACAGGAGCGAATTGTAGGGATTCAAAGAGGTAGGCATGAGGTCTCAAGCAAAGTATTAAACAAAGAGAACCATATGGGAGGTCGAAGGGCGCGAGATGATGGTGCGCGTATCCTTGAGCTTAGAGGTTCGGAATAAACAAGACAAGGGTGTTGATTGGGACCGAATCCGTTGCCGTGTCAACGATGGTACGAAGCTTTTCGAGGTCACGTGCAGTATCACGTTTTCTTTGTCCGTTTGCAAACGAGATACTATGTTCGAGACGACAGCCTTCACAAACCCCGAACTCGCTGTTTAGCGAAGCTCAAGCGAATTTCAATACATCCGGAACGTTCCTTTCATACCATCACAACCCTCGTCGAGCTTGTAGGTCACTTCCATTGAACCACTTTACGCGCTCTCACGTGAGCGACGCGGGGCGCGCGTCTCCCCTGGAGACGACGTGAATTTCAACGTCAACCGCAGGCCGAAACACATCGCAGCGCAGAAGTGACGACACAAATGCGGGCCGCTTAGCCAAAACCTCTGTTTGCGACCTCACGGGACAAGAAAGGGGGCACATGTTTCTTCATATAAGAGACGACGACTTTTGACTTAGAGGGCGATACCCTCCTACGCCTACATCATGCAGGGCATCGACCCATCGGCCGATGAGCTAGGCCTGGACTGGGGCGAGGATTCGATCTATTGCGAATCCATCTGCCGGCCCGAGGACGTTTATTACGATGGATCAGACGACGAAGACTACGAAAGCTCAACAGCTAGAAAGCTGCGATACGAAGCAGCAGGGCAACGATTCCTAGAAGGAGAAACGCCTTTTATCCTGACGGCTGTGCTTAGAGGTCCGTTCGTCGGAGAGAACGCGGGATGGGTAAACCCATGGCAGTCCGAGAATTGCACCTCTGGGACCTCACAAGGTGTGAGAACATCGCCGGGGAAGCTTGCAAGGTCGGCAAAGGTGAAGCGCAAGGTTTCGGTACCAGAGACTGTTCAGTCAGCGCCAAATGACAACTTGGAATGTCATCTACCAAGCCCGGAGAGCCTTAAGCAGGCGTCTGTAACGGAAGCACACCCCTACCTAGAGGATGACGAACTGGCCATGGTCCGGGAATGGCGGGGCTCCATCTCACGGGACAAGGACCGACTCTGGGCTTCAACGCCCCAGGGAACGCAATCCAAGAGAAAGAGGAAAGCGAAAGGATCCTCCTGGCTAAAGCTCCTGGCTAGCAAGCGACGACGTACAGACACCATGGAATCGGGCTCAGTCAACACCCCGGTACCACGGCGCTCACACCCCCCGGATGAGGTCGAGCACGACACAACCTTGAACACCTCCTTCAAGAGCGTCCCCGATCGCTTACCTTCTTCAGCTCTGGCTGCGAGGCGATTTTTCTCAGAGTCACAAATTGATGACTGGGAGCGGGATACTCAGGTTGCCAGCGACGTGGATGAACTCGTGGAACCAGCTCATGAATCATCCGCTAAGACCATCGGCTCCCAAATCAAGCGCATCTCACCATGTCGGGATGTGCAGAAGATCGGCCTGGACGGAGGAGCAAGGGATGTAGAGGACGAGCTCTCTCGGGATAAGATCAAAGGGATGGAAGCCGCCGCCACTCTATCATCGCCCATATCACAACGACGCTCTACACCAGCTCTAGTTCGGAGTGCCGACTCGTCACAACGAAGTCTTCAGCGACAAACCTCCAAGAAAACCGCTTCCGCGAATATGGAAATGCAGGGGGATATAGAAGATGAAGGAACAGCAGAACCTTTGCCAGCTTTCGAGACTCAAGAAGATCATAGCTTCTGCTTCAAGATGCGGTCGAAGTCTGGGATAGGCGATGACACTAGTGGCGCGAAGACATTTATCCACACATCTACCTCGGTCGGAGATTGTATGGAGATCAGCGAGGACTCTTTGTCTGAGCTGTCGTCTCCCCACGATGCAGCTGAAAAGGATCCCGCCAGGGACAGCAAGATTGACACCACAGTGGCCGAATTTTCGAGACCGACACAGCCTGACAAGCGAGCCGTATCCAGCGTTCTATCGTCCATTTCCAGTGAGGAGTTCGACGGGTTCAGCCTTTCAGAGGAACTCCCTCACGATCCCTGCGACCTCGACCGGGCAAGCCAATCCTCTCTGACAGATGCCCAGGATACGGCGAGTGTCTTCTCCCTTTCCTCAGAGGAGGGGGTAACCAAGGTTTCTGCATTGCAGTCGACAAGTGAGCCTGATGAACGACAGGTTGGGGGGGACAGCGATGAGGAGACTGGTGAGGATATTGACGAGACCGAAGAGGAAACTGATGAGGGAAGCGACCAGCAAAGCGACAGCCAATCTGATGCGGTCTCTGAAGCAGAGGTGGAACGTGATGGCCAAGCTCAAGTGGATGACATCTCATTTGGCGAGGACGAAGCGACCGAGGTTGAATCAGTGGAAGATTCAAATAGCCAAGAGGATGTCCAAGGCATCATCAACCTCTATTCGACCTCGTCAACAGCGTCGACCGCATCAGAGAATCAGACACCAGGCGACTCAACGCCAAACCGCCAGACAGACAGTTCGCTGTCTAAGCCCACATCATCTGAACCCAACAGCTCCCTTGCGAGTCCGTCCCATGCAGGGTTTCTCCTAAAGGACTCAGTAAAGAGATTCATCCCACAGAGCTCCTGGGCGAAGCTATCTCACTTGGTTCCCAGCCGCCACCCATCGCCTGCACCGCAGTCCCAACACAACAAAAGCAGTGTCGGTACACCCAAGAACAGTGCGCTCGCAGACGATGCCTCGATTGAGGATCTCTCGAGTGCAAGAGCCAGCCCACAGACGCAAACTTACAGCCCTATCAATCCTCGTGGTGATGGCCAAACAAAGTCAACTCTCAATACGTCACCCAAGTCTCCGCCTTCGAACCAAACAGCCTCGCTGGCTGAATCACCCACCGACAATGGCGTTACTCCCATTAATCACCATCAATTAGATGGCCCACAAACAGGCGAAGAAGAATATAGTCGGATGGATGTCGATGATCCGAAGGAAAACTTGCCTGTTCCCTTTTCACAACAAAGTCCTTGGGCGTCGAGCAACCTATCTCAGTACGCATCACGTGCAATGGTGCTCCTTCCTCCGAGTGACAGTCCTCCCAAATCGACACCATCACGCAACATCCACGCTTCATCGGCAATAACATCGTCGGGGAATCAAAGCCCTTGGGCAGAGACGACGGATCAGATGCCGATGGACAAGCATGTACATACACCCAATATCGACAAAGCAGATCACATGGCACCGCATGTGTCCAGCACTCCCGCCGCGGTATCAGATGCCGACACACAAATGCAAGATCCGCCAGCAACTACCACACCAACACCTCCAGCGCGCCCGTCCACGCCCGAGCCACAGTTCTCGGTCAAATCGTTTGCCTCCTTCATGTCCCCCTCGCCAGAGCGCCGCCCTTCGGCCAAACGCGCGACCTGGAGAGACTCTGGCTCCCGACTCCCGAGCACCCAGGGCATCCTAGCCGCGGTGACCAAGAACCCCTGGCAGGCCGGCTGCTCCCAGCGACGGGTCTCATGGGCGCCTCTCCCTCACGAAGCGCAGAACATGTCCAGCTTGCCGGCAACGCCTTCACCGTCGATGACTAAGTGCCGCCAGGCGTCCCCGCCGCCCAGGACCCCTATTGCTGAGCTCCCTACCTCGGAGGACGCCAAGTTCCACGACCACTTTAACGCCGTCGTTCGCCGCACCAACGTCGTCCAAACCAGGGCGGCCCGCCAGCGCCTTCTGCCCTCGGAGTCGCAACGCACGGTCGGCAGCCCTGCGCCCGGTGCGATGGCGGAGACGTTCCTCGCGGCTGACCAGCTCCGCCGGAGCGACCTTGCGGATCACACTAAGAGCGACCGCGAGACAGAGGAGTCGCAGGATCCTCTGGACATGGTGGAGGACGTGTTCCGCGAGATGGGAGACTTCCTCGAGAAGTGGGATGTGGACAACGCGCAGTCACCTCAGCCTGTTCAGGGGACGCAGAGCCCATGGTGATAGAGATGGCCCACCACCACCAACTACATTTTTGCAGCGACTTTAACGAATCACGGCCTACGATGACTCATTCTCGATGCTTATAGGGAATCACGGAAGGAAAAGGCCTTGAATTTTTGGGACTTGTGGATTCATTCTTCACGTATTTTCGCGCCGAGTATTTGCAGGCTCGGGGTTATAGGAGTTCAGGGGAACCCCCAAAAAGGGGCGGCATGAATGCAAAGACACATCACGACCTACAAGGGGAGGGAGAAGCTTACGTACTGGCCTGGCGTTTGTAGGCAAAAGATACCTCCAGTAAAGATTTTTGTTTCAAATCAATCAAAGTTACAATAAGAAAAGGGGCTGTCTATTCTTCACGTGCATGAATCGTAGCATCTCTACGGCTCTGGAGGTTTACGGGGGGCATGTTTGAATCTACGTAGCAAGATACCCTTCGACACCGCTTCCCGATGGTGAAGAAGCAAGAAAATGAAACCCTATTTCTCTTGACCGGCTCGGTTTCAGGGGGCTTACAAGGAAACCTGCAATCCCGCTCTCCCTACGTTAGCCGTCACGGCCCATGAGCCCGCGGTACCGGAGCTGATTCGCCAGAAGGGCCCGACCTCACAGACTTCGGACTCGAGCCCGTCCCCGTAAGGAACCCCAGGGACCGGCAGAGTAACAGCTCTCCCATCTCCCGGGGCCACCTTGGCAAGAGGTACAATGCCAGATACCAGTTTGTACATCCGCCGCCCTCGGGACACGCCCCCATGCCCTGGGGCTGTTGCGGCGCGGTGGGCACTAACGCGCCGTGGAGGCCGCCATCCTGGGGGGGAAGGCACATGGCTGCGAGGGATGCTGTCTGTGGATGGGAACGCGACCGGATCGACGATGTCCTTTTTTTTTGTTTCGTGGCACCGTGTAAGCGGATGTTCCGGTGGCAGGGAGATTACCCCCGTCGAAACTGGCGGGAATGAATGAATTCCATGGGTTTCCCGGGAAATAGGTACACTAGGGGAGATGATCCTGTCAGGGGCGGAGAATGTCCTCGTGTTTGATGGGAAGTGAGAGCTCTTCAGGGCTGAATATCTCGGAGTGAGGGCCGGCGGGATGGGCTGGGGTGGAGACACCTCTCGCTCCGTCCAGTCCGGTCCCGGGACGGGGTGCCTGCTCTGGAGAAGAGAGCCTATTAGTCGGAGCCGAGAAATGGCGTGGCCCACGCAATATCTCCCTCGCAATCTTTGCTTCTCTCTAGGGTTGTCGTCTCTTGTCTCCCTCTCGTGTGTTATCCACGACCCTCTGAACTAGGGTGCTGCAGAGCGGAAAGCCCCCCCCCCCCCCATTCTCCTAGAGTCAGACGACTTTGATCTTTGTGGGCTCGTACCCATATTGTTTCCACCTTTGAGTGTGCTCGATCAGATACAAAAAGTGAGGCGGAGTGGGGGAGTTCTTGGCCCAGAGCCTTGGACGGAGTTCCTCCCGTCTTCTGCCGTAGAGATAATTCAGATGGGATCCCAGATCTCTGACGCAGCACTGCGGAAGAAGCAAGAGAGATGGCTAAACTTTCCCATCACGTTGGGATACCACCCAAGACGTCAGACGGGCTAGCTCCAAAGAAGCGAGGGCAAGCACACGACCTCGGTCCCTTGGGATCGTCGATGCTGGACTTTCAAAGTTGCTTCCCGGCTTCCCCCTTCCCCCTGAATTGGCGTTGGCCCAACGATCAAAAAAACAGAGTTGTCTGAGCTGTGTGACAATCCAGCTCGTCTCGTCATCCAGATTGCAACGGGGGGAGGGGTGATTGTTCGTTCTCCCCCATCAATAGACGCCAGCCCAGGGTTTGGAGTAGAGTTTGAGGCCTCATGGCGCGGGAGTTGAAGGCACGTTGTCGATGGGCGGACGGCGATTGGCCGGTTGGCGGATATGCACATCTCCCAGGCCAGAACGTTGCCTTTCTGACAAAAGATACAAGGGGAAAAAAAATGTCTCGCTAAAAAGTCGGGGTAGGTCAGCGGCTCGGATTATTGGACAATTGCGACCGGGGGGAATGAACAAGAAGGGGCGGAGTTGCCATTTTGTTTCGCTTGGTGTCTTGATAGTTGGCAACGGGATGGGACGTGCCGCAGTAAGCTTCTTCTTGGTGGTGGAGTGATGATGGATGGGCTGGGGCTTTTGATAATGCGCCGACCGCCTCAACCGCAAAGCCACGCCCAAACCCAAAAAGAAAAAGGCCGAGGTCAAGGCGCTGTTGGATGAAACAAGACCTCTTCTTTTTTTCTCTCTCTTCCTGTCCCCATGCTCAAGCCCTCGTAGCATCCGGGCCGCCGGGGAAGACGGGTCGCGGAAAGCATGGCAGCTCTGATAATGTACTCCGTATCCGTGGGCAAGGTCGATCGATGCCTGCGCCCCCCTCGGATCAAGGGCTCATGGGACGAGGGGTGGCATAAATTCCACCGTTCAGAGGTTGCAGCATCGTCATGGCTTGCTGCAAAGCAAAAGCAGCCAGCACTTGCAGGGCCGTTGGGAGCCGCGCTGTGCTGCGATAAAGTTGTAGCAATAGGCTGTGCCCCGTTCCGCTCCGGGTTCTGTCTTTGCGGATCGTCTCGCGGCACACGCATATTCTAGCATATCCTGCGGGGCGTGGCATGGCATGGCATAGCATGGCATCCCCGATATCGACGATATTTCGAGAAACTCTGGGTCTAAGAACACGCCCCTGGTGAGAAGCCATGCAGATAGAATAAGAAAGGAAAATAAAACAAAACAAAATAGCGTCCCGCGCCAATCAAGCCTACCCTGCGATGGGGTCCCGTAGCTCGGACAAAGCTTGAGAGGCATGCACCGTACCTAGGTATGCTTGGGATGTAGCGAGATATGGAGGGATCATGGGTTGGTTGGCACAGTCCGGAAGTTGCCACGGGAAAGGGCTGTTTCAGCGGACGATCCAGGGGGGGGATGAATGAGCACAATGTCGGTGCGCAAGGCCGAAGGGTGAGGTGAGGTGAGGTGAGGTTTGAGGAGAGGTGTGTCGCATCTCCCGCCTCACCTCACCTCACGCCAGGAGAGCCAAAGGAGCCATTCAACAGGGCCGGCGAGAAAACGTGTTGTCGGGGGTTCCATTGTGTCATACAGAAAAGGTGGTGAGCTGGCTATGATGATGGAATGAGATGACGAAACATGTCTGGGCCAATTTCTTTGCCGGGCACGGTCAGCGACTCAAAGGTTTGGACGTGGCAAGTCGGACAGCTGGCGAGTCCTGCTTAATGGCCGCAGTGACATGTTGTGTAAAGATGTAAGCTCCAGACCGGCCGAAACAGATTGAGCCAATCCCGGCCATGTGTCTCCCCAGCCCAGGAGAGTGAGAGCCACGAGAGAGGGCTTGGGGGAGAAAGGCACCAGTTCCCGGAGGAGGCTCCGGGCGATCGTCTTCTCCCTTTCAAAGGTTGCAACGTAAATATCAAAAAGGTTGAGTAAAGTTGCACCGCTTCGCTTCAGCTCTGATCAGTTGAATTGCGGAAGTGCACAGATCCGAAAATTCACACTGTTGGAGCAACTGACCCCCCGGACCTTATCAAACAGCCGCCAAAAAAAGATGTCATGATCTTGGCGGGCAGTTGGGCTTTGAGGGAGGGGGGCATCATCACATGATACCCCCCAGCTTTCCGCCAAAACGGTTGGGTGCTGGGTTAAAAAAGCCCCGCACTAGATCGAATCGAGACACCGTTTGAATCTCACAGACCAACAGATGCAGGAAACTGGGGTCGAGATTTGGGGAGAGTGCCTTTGGTGCAAGTCCAGAAAGGTCGATGAGAGAGAGCTCTGCCTGGTTCTCTCTCTGCCAGGGGTGGAGACGGCGCGATAACGGGAGGAAATGACGAGATGGGTTGGATATGGTCCGTCATTTGCAGCACCTTTCAGTGGTTTCGTGGCGCCAAAAAAACGGAGCAGCCCGAGACCGACCTGCGCTGAGATTCGGCTGCAAAAATAGAGCCACCAGCTAGAAGACCACAGGTAGGACGGTGTTTTCTGTCTACGACCCTTCGTCCGTGTTGTGGGTTTTGCACACCATCCATGGGGGAGGGCCTCCCAATTGTCGACGGGGTCTGAAACCCTGCGCCACACCAAAGTCCTTGCCCCCCAATGGCCTATTCCCGGCTGTTGAAGCTTTGCACCGTTCCGCCGTCATGGGTAGCTAGTTTGGCGGTTTTGCTTGGGGTCATGAGCCAAGGGGAGTCAGCAGCTCAGGAAAAAGAACAGAGGCCAACTCAAACGAGCCAATCATTGTTACCAATTCGCGAGGATACCCTCCGTGAATTGCCACCTCTTGCCCTCACTGTGTCTGCTGAACAATCTATAACCTAAACTTGGGCGAGAAAAAACGAGGGAGTTCCCTGCCGTTGGGCAGCGTGACCAGAGAGGGGGGGCCTTTGGAGCCCGAGGGGATCCAAGAAATGACCAAAGGATGACCCAGCGACGACCCCAGCGAACCGAAGACGGGTCCGCCAAGGACGTGACAAAAATACATGAGCCTCGGCTTCAATGTACTGTGGTTGCGACCATACATGAATTTCTCACTCTTGCCTGAAAATATAAAAAATAACACAACCAGGAATCTACCATGTCGGGACAAGAGACAAGACCTATCAGGCACAGGTCTCAACGAAAATAATAAATCACAAAGATCGAGCACAAATTCCAAAGTTCCGGCCAAGAACTTGGCCCTCACGTCTGTTTCTTATTCTTTCATCTTGGCGCCAGGGTCAGCCCAGGAGCCTCCACTCCTTTGCACTACAGCCCCCCAGCCCTCTTGTTCACCAGCGGGTCCCGGAAGATTCGAGACAGGGGACTAGAGAGCCCAATGGTTGTCAATTGAGTCCTCTGTTGATAAGGTCATGCATGGGGGATCTGACGCTTTTGTGGATGGGAGATGCGCATCGCTGCGGAGTGTCCTATTACAGCGGGACCGTCAGTGAGCCACTTGTAAGTGTGTGTAGGTGCAAGTTGTGAGTGTAAGCTCGAGGTGGTTGTGAGTATGCAGAAGGTATGAGATAATAGCGCCAAGTGGCATGTTGATTGGGACAAGAATGAGAATTGGCAACCTGCGGCCGTGGACTCATCATCCGTGCGTTGTCGATATATGGGTAGAGTTGGACGGCGAATGGGATCAGCTGGAGCGAGAACGAGGGAGTCACGGGAAGCAAGCAGCCGAACCCTAAGACCAGGTTGAAGCAATCAGAGGAAACTGCCCAGCACGAAAAGAAACAGACAGACAGCACACACTCCTTGGTATGCAGGCAATGCCCCCCCTTTGCGCTTTTGCTGATCGACGCAGTGTAGCAATCCACACAGCGACGGCTATCTGGAAGAATAGGATTAAGCTCCATATCTTCCCATTCCATCATTGAAGTCTGTGGTTTGTTGATAGGAACGGATCGAGGTGATGAGTCCACGCCCCCCCTCTTCCCGTCTTCCGCTAGAACTCTATCGTCATTTCTAACACCCCCCCCTCCTCAAACCCTCCTTCCCGCTCCCAACAATGCCCGATCTTGTTATTCCATTGGCAGCTTCAAACTCTTTCTCCCTGCTTTCCTTCAAATCGCCCAAACCTGTCTAGATAACGGAGCGTATTCCAAGCCTACACGTGGTGGAGAGCCAGGCCTCCCTGCCTGCAGCAAAACCAGACGCTACAGTAGTGCAGTAGGTAGCCGGACCCCACAGGCGTGACCGCTATCCAGCAGCCTGGAAATCCTGCTGCTGCTGCTGCACAGACGGCCCTGCTATTGTTCCTCCAGCTTGCTCTGTGGCATCTCAGCTCTGCCGGGGTGTCCCATTCATTGACACGGAACACGCGAAGTTTGGGTGCGGTGTAGCCCGGAAGAGCTGAGATGCTTCCCCAGTCCCGGACTGGCGGCCACTAAGAGTCCCGAACCCCGCGATATGGCTCATGGCCGGGCTGGGAATGGAAGCATCCAAGAAATCCGAGAATGCCAAAGGGCCCAGAAGAAATGTTTCCTTCCTCGCCCCCCGTCAATTGTCACATCTCCGCCCAAATGCCGGCGCTGGCTTGCTGCCCGTCAGGTACTTGTCAGACAAAAGGGTACATGCCCCGACTGCGGGTGTTCGCTCGGGACACCCTCCCCCTGGAAGAGAAGGAAAAAGAGGCGCGGGGCCCTTGTCCCCCCTCCAAGATTTCATGGGTACAAGGGCCTGACCACTGAACGCCCGGGCCATCTCTTCGCTATTTCTACCAGGTCTCAGATACCACTTACCGCCCCCCGGGCTCCGTATCTACGAATCATTCCTCCCACGCCCACATCCTCATCCCTCTCCCTCGCTCTCTCTCAACCTCAACTCACAACTCTGCCTTCTTTTTTTTCCTCCTCCTCCCCCTTCGCCAACCATACGAGCGTGTTGCGCCAGATGTCCTCCTCATGTCCAGTCCGCATCCCCCGTCCGAAAATGCCGCACGCCCTGTACCGCTGAGCGCGAGCGAGAGCGAGCCTGAGGCCCAGGGCGGTCCCGCGCCCGCGCCCGCAGCCGCGCCAGATACCCAGGCTGTTGTTGTTGGCGCTGTCGCTCATGTCGCTTCTGGCTATCCTAATCCTGATCATGATGATGATGATGATGATACCCGTCTCGGTGGCCGACCCCCGGCTATCGATGCTCCTCCCACTACTCCCACTCCCACTCCCTCTGCCGTCTCTCCCTCCTTGCCGCCACCCTCCTCCTCAGACAAGGTGCCCGACAACGTGCCTGATTCTGTTCCTGATTACGTGCCCCGTGGTGATGCCAATGCCAGGGACGCTCCCTCGCCCTCTGGCCCCGTCCCAGGCCCCGTCTCCGTCAACGGCCCTACCCCCGGCGCTGCCAGTAATAAGAAGGCCCGTGGCCCCGGTCCCCTGCCGAGGCAGTCTGGTCCCTCCCTGCTGACCCAGGCCTTGGCTTCTGCCCGTGGCATCACCAACCCCAAAGGCTCCAGGCTCTCCCCCCAGTCTACTACATCTACCACTGCTGCTACTACTACTCCTGCTGCTTCTGCTTCTACTACTACTACTACTTCTACGACACCCATATCCCAGAACCATACAGCTGCCACACTATCCAGCGCGCGACAGCCCAAGCCAAACCACAACGCTGTATCTCCCACCAACACCTCGACTCCCACGACTCCCACGGCGCAGTCGACTACTTTAACTCTGCTCACCCGTCATCCGACAACCCCTGCGAACCTCGCATCGCGACCCGATCAAGACGGCGCCGCCACATTCACCGATCCTTTCCACCAAAATGTCCCCGTGCAATGCGCCGCTCCTAGGCCGTTAACAAGAGCCACCTCCGAATCTACCAACATGGCAGCCTCCACAGCCGTGACCACCATGACCTCGCTCGCCGCCCGGGAGGCCGCGAGCGTCCCCTCGTCCTTCAGCCACTCGACTCTTGCCACCTTGCGCGACATGCTGAATGAGCCGCGTGAGGCAATGGATGTGCCCCGAGGCAGGGCCTCGACGTCTCTGGATCTCGACAGACGAGCCATTGATTTCTACCAACCCCGAACGTCAACAAATTACACGACCGCCCTCGAAGACTTGCCCTCCGCATTCGAAGCTGATCATCTGGAAACCAGGACGCCGTCAGTGCCGTCGCGAAAGGAGGATGCTCGAACCCATGAGCAGAGATCGGCCGCATGGGCCAAAGGTCCCCCGCATTGGATTACCATGGGACCCGAGAAGACGGAGAAGATCTGGTCAATTGGTTCCGTCGAAGGCAAAGAGGAGGATGGATTGGTCGAGAAGTCGGTGACCGAAGCAATGGCTGGCGTCGAGCCCAATGCGCGAAGTCGCAAGTCGAGCTACAGCTTACGATTCTTCAAGGAGGGCCTGCCCCCAGAGGACAAGTCTCGTCGCAAGGAACCCAGGCACACCCCGAGAGAGAAATTGGCCCCGACTCTTGAAGAAGGTGCCGATTCCAACTCGCACGCGAAGTCTGAGAATGCCAATCGATCCGCCAAGGAGCCGACTGCAGTCAGGTTGCGACACGATGATCGGGGAGTTCCTGTACTTACACCAAAAACCCCATTGACACCCAGTCCTACTCTCGATGAACAGCCTGTCCTGAGCACATCGCCCGACGAGGATTACTTCTCCATACCTGTCAATGGCTCGATTCCCTCGAAGGAACCAACGCCGCTGCGAGTGCAGCCGCCCGCGTCCCAGGCCGTCAACGGTCACGAGGAGCCCAAGCCGGTGGAGACGGTTGAGAATGTGGGGCCGACCCTGGTTGGCACTGCCGATGCCGACGGTGAAGCCGAGAGAGTGGAGGCGAGGCGGAAATCAGGTGACAGCGTCAATACCGAGGTCGGATCTCACGATGACGGAGATGCCGACGAATCCGGGGAAGAGAAGATCTCATCTGCCGTCTTCTTGCCCCACCAGGAGCTGCCAGAGTCTTGCGTAGGTGAGCTCCAGGACCGCGCTGCGGCACGTAACCGGGTGCGGTCGCTCTCCCAGAGTAATCAACATCCGTGGCTCGTCAAGGCCGACGAGCCCGAGCCTGAGATCATCCAGGAGAAGGATGAGCCCCCCTATGGTCTCTCTCGCTTCCCGTCCCGCGAGAGCCTTGCTTCTAGGCGCGGCGACCTTGTAGCCGAGAAGCTCGAGGAGTGCGCCGTCATTGAAGAAGAGTTTGTTGCCGTGAAGACCGTCGCGCCTCCTAAACCACCGCAAGTCGTGAGCCAGTATGAGGACCATATCCATGATCACCAGCACGATCCTCAAGAGCCTCTCGAGGCCATTGAGCTCATTCCGTATAAGCATCAGGTTGGCGGCCACACCACTCTCTGGCGGTTCTCTCGCAGAGCCGTCTGTAAGCAACTCAACAATAGGGAAAATGAGTTTTACGAGACTATTGAGAGATACCACCGTGATCTGCTACCTTTTCTTCCTCGGTACGTCTGTCGCGGTTTCGGCGTTTTTCAGACCTCAGGCAGCGAGCGATTCATGCTCTGCATACCGGGGTTTCAAGTCAGCAGCCTTGTACTAACATTTTCTACAGTTACATTGGCGTTCTCAATGTCACTTTCCGCAAGCAAACTCGCCGGAAGAGCACCTCCAAGAGGGACGAGAACGCGGCGGCTGAGCGCAAGAAGGCCCAGGAGCAGGTTGCGGCCAGCCGACAAGAGAGCGAGAAAAACGGCCACAAGGATGACGCGAAGGCCAAGCCGCCACCGGGCAGGGTTATCAGCCAGTCTCTAGCCAACGCCAACATTCCCATCCCGACGGTGACCTTTGATGACAACAAGCACATTCTCCCCCGCAATCTGCTCCAGCCGATGCCCTTGCCCAAGTATTTTCGACGCCAGAGCATCTCCACGTCGACATTGTCAAACCCCGAGGTGCCGTCTTCCGGCACCACCATTCGTCCACCGCTGGACGAGCGGCCCAACAGTTGGGGCGCCACCATGGTCAACAAGCGGCTGCGGAATGAAGTTTTCAACGACGCGTTTCTGAAGGAGCCTGTCAAGGTTCACCGCCATCGTCGGCCGCACCAACGGTCGATTCCCCGCTCGACCCTGCAGCGTCTGCTTCGATCTACCAACTCGGACCCGGCTCTGATCAAGCCCGACTCCCCTTTCGTCAACGGCGATGGCCATGCCGTCAATCAAAGCCACACACAGAGGAAGCTTGCGCATCACTACTCGCACAGCGATCTCGGCCGTGACTTGGAGGAGTATGTGCAATCTGAGCCCGAGCAGGCTCCCAATGAGATGAAGGATGTGACGGGAACGAGCGCACCAGAGCCAGAGACGCTCAAGGAGAACCCGGTCGGCGCAAAGAAGAAGCGCAGATACTCGGCTGGCGGCCTTCGTCGGAAGCCCCAGGATGTCAGAGAGTCTAGGGGAGATCTAAAATATTTCGAAGAGGCTGATGATGCCGGATACAAGGGAGACAACGAAGACGTGTCAAAGCGACGTTCAAAGAAGTGTTCCATGTCTAACGGGCATGCTACTCCGACGACCAATGGCTCCGAAGAGCAGGCGCCAGAGATGGAACACATTCAGCTCGAGGACGAGTCTGCCGATACGTCGACCCTGACCACTCCAGCTCCCGACACTGTCGAACAAGAATTCAAAAAGATTCCTCGACCTATTAACCCAAAGGAGGCCAAGACGCAGAGGGATCGAGTGGAGTATTTCTTGCTGCTGGAAGACCTGACGGCGGGCATGAAGAGGCCTTGCATGATGGACCTCAAGATGGGTACCAGGCAGTACGGTGTAGAGGCGACACCGAAGAAGCAAAAGTCACAGACGGAAAAGTGCCGGACAACGACATCGGCTGAGTTGGGGGTCCGGATCTGCGGTCTCCAAGTATGGAACGCCAACACCGAGACGTACGATTTCCAGGACAAGTACTACGGCCGCAAACTAAAGGCCGGAGAGGAGTTCCAGGGTGCGCTGCAAAAGTTCCTATACAACGGCGTCGATCTGCACAGCGTCCTCCGCCACATCCCAGTGGTCCTGAAGAAGCTGGCGCAGCTGGAGCAGATTGTGCGCAAGCTGCACGGATACCGCTTCTACGCAGCGAGCCTGCTCATGTTCTACGACGGCGACACATCCGAGGATGCGCCAGACTACGAAACACTTTACGAATCGACGACTGACTTCGCAACGGACACGGAGGAGACGACACGCAAGAGGAAGAAGAACAAGCGGGAGATTGATTTCAAGATTGCCGACTTTGCCAACAGCCTCACGCCCTTTGACCCGATCGAGGACAAGCCGTGCCCGCCGCAGCACCCGGACCAGCCCGACGGCGGGTTTCTGAAGGGTCTCCGGAGTCTGAGGAGGTACTTCCTCCAGATTCAGAGAGATGTGAGGCTGGAGCTGGGACTCGAGCCTCACGGTCGATTCTCTGGCTCCGTGGACTATCCGGGGGAGTTTGACGACGAGGACGATGGGATGATCAGCATTTGACCAGCGACAGGCAGCGGTGGCGGTGGTGTAAGTTTGAGATGGGAGTCTGATACCCACACTTTTTTACTGTTACAGCTCGTGAGGATTGTTTTATTGTTTGGGTTTCATTTTCTTTCTTTTCCTTTTCTTCTTCTTTTATTTTCTCTCCTCTTCAACGGATCTGTTTTATTTTCTTCTTTCTCTTTTTCACCATGGGCCATTCATCCGGAGTTCACAAGGGCTTGCTCCAGCGGTACATTACGGAAACAGAAAGGAAAGCCAAAAGGGAGGGGAGGCAGAAGGAACAGGATTTGCGTGTCACGACATGTTCACTTTTTCTCGAAACATACCCTGCATCGGTAATGGCGTAATAAGCAAAGGGGGAAAGGGGGGGGGGAGGGATGTGCTGGATGGAGTTTTAAAAGCCCTTTTTTTATGCGTTTGACCTTTTTATTTCATATGGGGCTGAAGGACAGCTGGGGATGGATCGAGACAGCAGATATGGTCTATGAGGGGACTGTTCGGTCTTGTTTTGTTGTTTTCCTCATCTTGGTGTTTGGGGGGGGAAGGGGAGGGTCGGGAAACCAGAATGATGATGGTCTTTTTTTGTTGTTGTTGTTTTGTTGTTTTTGATTTCATGGGCTACGGGAGGGTTATTCGGTCTAGGGAAATTAAGGAAAGGGGATTCTTAGAGAGCTAGAGAAAATTCAAACTAGAAGGGTTCTTAATCCAGCATTGTGTCTATTTGAACGTGACTGAGGTTGTGGGCATAATCTCATTTTGGTGCCGTCGACGATGGATCTGGATGGCCAACCTCACCAAGTCCGCATACATGGCCGGCATATGCAATCCAGTATGTCGTGGACTCGATATCTGACTATATGCGGTCTTACCTCGGCGGATCCTAGATAAGCGTCTCAAAAACATAGCTCTCAACTTGACACGCACCAAAATACTCATCTACACCCTCTTCAACCATGGGCTCCGTCATCTCCACCATCCGCTCAACCACATCAACCATCTCCATCGCCCTCAAAACCCTCCTCTCCCTAAACAGCCAGTTCTCCTCCCTGCTCTCCCGCGCCGCGTCCCCGCCCAGCCAGCCCGTCCCCGCACCAACACGCCCATACTGGCTCGACGACCCACCGTTCCCCGCGCTGTGCGACGTCCGGCCAGATGACCTGCCGTCGGAGGCGGACGTCGTCATCATCGGGAGCGGCATCACGGGCGCGGCTGTGGCGAGGACGCTGCTGGAGCTCAGTAGCGGAGATGACCTGAGGGTCGTCGTGTGCGAGGCGAGGCAGCTGTGCAGCGGCGCGACGGGGAGGAACGGCGGGCACATCAAGGCCACGCCGTATGAAGTTTTTTCCATGTTCCGGGGGAAGCTTGGGCCGGAGGGGGCGAGGCAGATCGCGAGGTTTCAGAGGAGGCATCTGGAGGTGCTGAAGCAGGTCGGCGAGGCTGTGCCGGAAGGGGAGGTGAGGGAGGTGCAGACTGTGGATTTGTTCCTAGAGAAGGAGGACTTTGAGAAGGCGAAGGGGGGTGTTGAAGAGATGAGGGAGTGGATGCCCGAGGAGGAGTGTCGGATCTGGGAGGGAGACGAGGCGAGAGAGGAGGTGAGTTTTGAACACTGTGATAGAGAGTGTGCAGAGTCACTCATGATGTGCAGTTTGGCGTCAATGACCTGGTCGTCGGGGCGATATCCTACGCAGCCGGTGCGCTCTGGCCATACCGCCTCGTCACGGGCGTATGGAACGATCTCCTCGCCCGCTTCCCAACCCTAAGCATCAGCACCAGCACACCAGTCGAGGGCGTAGCTCACAAGCCAGGTTCATCACCCTTCTCGTACACGGTCAACACCCCCCGAGGAGCCATCAAGACACGCCACGTCGTGCACGCAACCAATGCCTACGCTGCCCACCTCGTCCCCTCCCTCCGCGGCTCCCTCACCGGCGCCCTCGCACACATGTCTTCTCAACGGCCCGGAGAATCCTTTCCCGCCTCCCACGGCGGGCGCTCGTGGTCCATCATCTACAGCCCCGGGTTCGACTACGTGACGCAGCGGCCAGATAATCAGGACGGCACGCCGGGCGACCTCATGATCGGCGGTGGCTTCTTCAGGAGCCGCCACCAGGGGCTGGACCAGCTGGGCGTCTGGGACGACAGCCAGGTCCACGCCCTGCCGCTGATGCACGTCCGGGGCGCGATGCCGACGGTGTTTGAGCCGCGGTGGGGGGAGGGAAGCAGTCTCGTCAAGGCGTGGACGGGGATACTGGGCTTCACGGGGGACCTTATGCCCTTTGTTGGTCGTGTGCCTGGGTGTCGTCCTTCGGCGGGAGAAGGGCCCGAGAGCTCCGGGGAGTGGATCGCGGCTGGGTTCAACGGTGAGGGCATGGTGTGGGCTTGGCTGTGCGGGACGGCGCTGGCGGTGATGGTGCTGGGGAGGGAGGGGGAGGAGATGAAGGAGGGTGCTGGGAGGCCGGGGGGGAAGTTGGAGGAGTGGTTTCCGGGGAGCGTGTTGGGGGTTGATGGGGGGAGGTTGAGGAGGGCGGATATAGCGAATCTGGCGGATTATGCCAGTTGATGGATTCTGTCTATATCTTAACCAAATCTTGGTTGTGGGCTCCCCTGAGGTTCGAGTGTTGAAGGCCAGATTCCACCTTGCACTACCTGACGGCCGGCAACATCCTGAGACCAACATTCGTGATATAAACATCCACCTCTGCTTTTTTTAAAGCCATCAACAAACACACGCGTTTCACTTCGCGTTTTCTACTTTGCATCGTCCACCATCGCTCTATTGTATCACGCTTCGTTTGCAGCTCTGTATTCTTCTCACCATTGTCAGCACTTTTTTTGTCTATTCTCAAAATGTCAATCATCCCCGTTCAGCGCGAGGAGCTCATCGATATGTGGCGACAGCGTGTGCCCAGTCGCATGGAGAGACGTGATCCTTTCGAAGGCGACGGTTTCGAAGAACGCCCTTCCACGCGTCTCGTATGTTTCAGCAATTGCAACTCCTCTACCTCTTGACTAACCGCCGAGCAGACATTCCATGACACATCGCCTCCTGCGCGCCGCCCATCTACCCGCCTCAGCTTCCTCCGCGCTGCGACACCGCTCTTCGGCCGTCCTTCCACGTCATCGAGCCGCCCTCCCTCGGGCGCCATGGAGAGACCTGCTGAGGGGAAGCGCAAGACCCTCCTGGGGCTGTTCGACCTGAAGAGGAAGCGTAGGGATGAGGTCGTGGAAGTGCCTCGGGAGCCTGTTCAGCTGAACTTTTTGTTTGTGGGCAGCAAGGCCGCTGGGCAGACGTCGTTGCTCTTGTGAGATACTCGCCAAGCTCTCATCTGATAGAGTGCGCTGACCTTGATAGTCGTTCTCGATATGGCTATTTTCCTGACGTAGGGCATCCCCGATGATGCGAACTCAGTAGAGCTAACTGTCTCTAGTCAAACGCCTTTTCTCGCCCTCTGTACGAGACATATGTCAATGAACGAGTGTACGACAACCAGCCTGTGCGCATTGAGCTGTAGGACACCTCTGGCGTGCCGGACCTGAACACCGTCGAGCGACTGACCTACATTGAATGGGACGCTGTGTTTCTCTGCTTCGACATCTCGGACAAGGTGTCCATGTACACCATCATCCAATGGGTGAGATACTCGGGCAAAAGGTCGCGGTACGCAGACTAACAGTATGCAGTGGCAGCACGCGTCCAGTCACGGATTTGCAAAGTACGGTACCTTCCGGCCATTGCTGTACCTGGTCGGTCTGAAGAAGGACCTGCGCGACCAGTGCTTCCTCGAGGACCACCGCCGGGGTGCGGCGCATGCCCCGTCCGGCCTGTTTGCGTATCCGACTTGCTGCATCTGTTCCTCCGAGGTAAGTTGCAGGGTATCTAACCGTAGTGAGGTGATAAATACTGACCTCTCTGGGTAGGCGCGCTGGCATGCCATGCGGATTAGTGCGAATCGCTACCTTGAGTGCTCTGCCGCCACTGGTGAAGGCATGGAGGCAGTTCTGGAAGGCTCGGGGAGGGATGCTACGAGTCGGGCTGTTGGAGAGCCGCGGGAGGGTCAGGGCGTGTCCCAGAAGAGACGAAGGTTCTTCTGAGGTGATGTCGGAGCGAATTGGTTCGGATGACAACCTACTCGAGGAGTGCGAGACATTGCTTGCTGTCGATGGTTTATTGTTGAAGGCTTATTGTTGGAAGAGCGATTTTACGACACACCCTGACCCTGGGCTTTCAGTTGACTATTGTATGATGAATTAGAATAGTGTGTTGACGCATTCGCAATAACCAGTCAGTAAAATGGACAGACAATTATATATATTTTCCATGAACAAAGTCAATGGGTTCCTACTTCGTAGACTTGTAGGGTAAGCTGCCTGCTAGTGTCTTGTATTCAGCCAGTCAAGTCGCATTCAACTTGGCTTACTTTCCTATTGTGGCCCGTGCAAAGCCGCAAGAATCCACTCTCAACCTCACCTGAACTCACGCCTATTCATCCTGGGCCGAGTTTCAATGGCTATTCTGATGGTGCTCCGTGAGAACAATGAGCACCTGGCCTCTAGCTAGGCATCATTGCTGATCTAGCAGATAGGAAAGGCATAAGGGTGTCACTTTATCCGTCTAAATTTGGAAACCCTTCCACCTGTTGGTTCTCTTCCTCCCAACTGAACACTTGTCCTCGATCCAAACTTGCATATAAGTGTCGACAGGGGCATCAAGCCAACAAACCACCACAGAAACACGATGGCTGCAATCTCGTCCTCGCTCGCACTCGCTCTGATTGCCGTCCCCTTTGTGAGCATCGCCATCGGGGCCGTGTCTCTGATTTGCTGTCCCCTGACGACGTCTCTCCGTCTCACCTATCTGCTTCTCAGCATCGGGCTCATCATCTTTTGCACGGTGAGCCTCTTCATTTCTCTTCAACAAGTATCCTCCCTCTGACCCACCCCCTCAGACTCGCCATGTTCAGATCGTCAAGCGCCGCCAGCCTCGTAAGATGAGGAAGCCGACATCTCGTCGCCCTCATGACTACTACCTCTTCGTCCTCGGCTCGGGCGGCCACACCAAGGAGATGCTCATGATGATGGACGACGGCTTCTGCGATTTTGCCAACTTCCACCGTCGCTACCTCGTCTCCTCGGGCGACGGCATGTCGGCCAACCATCTGACCGACTACGAGGCCGATCTCAAGACCTTGTGCGCCGCTCAGGACAAGGAACCCGGGACCTACGACACCTTCACCGTCACCCGTGCCCGTCGCGTCCACCAGCCGCTGTGGTCGACGCCGTTCACCGCTCTGCTCAGCGTCATCGACATCTTCCCGGCCCTGCTCACCCCGCCGGCCAACGACGTCGGCGCCAAGCTGCGATACCCGACGTGCATCTTTTCCAACGGACCTGCCACGGGTTTCTTTGTCGGCGTGGCAGCCCATCTTCTCAAGATGTTCTACCTCGTTCCCGACGACAAGATGCGGTTCGTGTACGTCGAGTCGTGGGCTCGCATCTCGACTCTCAGTCTCACGGGGAAGCTGTTCTACTACACCGACCTCGCGGACGTGTTGGTCGTCCAGCATGAGCAGGTCGCTGCCAAGTATGGCATCGAAAAGTGCGGGGAGATGGTTTTCAACGCGCGACGACCGGATATCTGAGGCGCAAAGGTGGGGGGATCTTGTCTCCAAGACGCTTTCATTGAACATGCATGATTCTGGGGTTCTGGTACATAGACAAGAAACGTTTTATAGTACAGGGTTTTGTGTACATGACGGGGGCTCATCATCCCGCCTTTTTTCTTTTTCGCAGCGTGACTTAGGCCGCCTTCTCCGCCTCCACATCGGCATCTGGCACAACCTCGTCCTCCTCCAGGCCGAAGCTCTCAACCTCCGAGCTGCGAGCCGCCTCCTGCTTCTCCGTCTGCTTGCCGGCCCAGGTCTTCCAAGCCTCGAACTCGCGGTCCTCGAGGTCGTGCGCCACGTCGATGCGCGTCTTGCCAAAGTAGGCGCCCACGTGCTTGGCCTCCTCGAGGGCCACGCGCTTCTCCACCTCCTCCTCCTGCCGGAGGCGGTAGAATTCTCGACGGGTGATGTCGTAGGCCTTGCGCTTGCTGAGTTTTTCGACCTCCATGAGCCACATCTGGCGCTGCACGACGCTGCATCAACAAATTAGCTGTTTGAACCGGTATAGGGTGTCTTGCCGAGGAAGAACGTACGATTCACCACTCAAGGGAATGCCCGGTTGCTTGAGACCCTTGCTCCAATCGCAGCGCTGGTAGTCCTTCCCGTCCAGCTCCATGATGATGCGCGGCCTCGCGAGCTCCCACGGGTGGTCCTTGTAGAAGATGGTCCGCAGCGCATCCTCGAGGTAGCTTATCCGCTGGGGGCGGAACAGGTTCTTGGGCTTGGTGGCCCTGGGGTTGGGCGCCCGGTGTCGCTGGGGGAGGGTTCGGACGAGGGTCTCGGCGGGCGGCACCGACTGCATGATGTTAAACCATGGCGGCGTGGGGACGGATTTCTGGCCGAGGATGTTGTGGTTGATCTCCTCGGAGACGGTGTGTAAGACCCTCGCGGGTCGGATCTGTCTGCCTCCCATGGCCAATTACTGGGGTGAGTTAGTAGGCTGGGAGGGTATGCTATGAAGGAAGCCACTCACCAGATCAATTGGCTCTCTGAAATGGGAGTGAGCCCTTGCAATGTCGCGCCGCTGCTGGGTTGTCGTTGGATTTCGGTGCTGGAAATTTTGGAGATCGGCGAATCTTAACGCCGACACAGCGCGCGGGATGCCGGGAAGCTTGGGGGCGCGGAATCCGGCCCCAGATTTGTTAGCAAAAAATCCCATCTCGAAAAAAAAGGTCCCACTAAGAAGGGAACAAGCCTCTCAACCTCAATGCGCAGTCCAGCTTCCTCTCCCCGAGAAAGATTGCCGACCGATTTCTCTTTCTCCCCGCCGTCTCCCATCCTTTAGTCTTGCACCTTGTGGTTTTTCTCTCTTTTGCTGCCCCTCGACTGCCCCGGGCTACGCAACGAGGGCGCAGCATCATGAGGAGGAGCTCATGAAAATCTCCAGTCGAGTAGACGGTTCCTTCTGTGCGGTGCTTTCGAACCGACCGTCGGCCAGACTCGGGGCAGCGACAGCGAGGAGGAGCTTCTGCACCGTGAGAGATGTCGGAAAGGAGACGCACAGGAAGAGGCCGGGCGCCAATTTCTTTTGCGCCAGGAGCTCGCTATGGCTGCTCTCGACCTTTGCACCCGCAGCCGAGGCGCGACGAGCCACGCCCACCCCTCGATCCCGATATCATACCTCGCCGAAGTACAGCACTGCCGCGACCGCCGCCGCCTCCGGACCCTCGCAGAGATTCCACACGGCGAATCCGCAGGATCCACGGCACCTCATGTCCTTTGTCCGGCAAGAGGACTCCAGCTCGGTCGAGGACCACCTCGACTTCTATCGGGACCCCTACCGCCGAGGGTACGCTCAACCGGACGGGCAGAAACCGCAGGTGTCGGACAACAGGCGGGACGTCGAGTACCCCTCGGGAAGCGAGACGTTCAAGGTCAACGACGAGACGAGGGAATTGATCGCCAAGCTCTGCAATGCCATCTCGCACAAGCGGCGCCATCCGCACCGATACACGCTTGATCCAATATACAACCTCTACCTCCGGCTACCGGAACCTCGGATGCTGCACCTCACGTGGCAATGGCGAGATAGGCTGCTCAGGGTCATGGGCATGCCGCCGAAGCGAAACTCGGACTCGATGCTGCGGTACTTTGCCCTGATCGCCGACGTCAAGAACGCGGGATTGACCCTGCGCCGGACGCACTGGAACCTGGCTCTGGTGTTTGCCACCAAGTATGTGGCCCGCGCGACGTCCACCGAGATGGAGACGGCCCTGCGCCTGTGGAGGGAGATGGAGCGCGGCGCAAACGTCAAGGGCAACGACGTGACGTTCAACGTCTTGTTCGACGTGGCGTCCAAGGTCGGCAACTTTACGCTCGCCGACATGATCTACAGGGAGATGGAGGAGCGGGGGATCGAGTACAATCGATACCACCACGTCAGTCTGATACACTACTTCGGACTCAAGATGGACTCCGGGGGGATCCGGGCGGCGTACAGGGAGATGGTCGAGGCCGGCGAGATGATCGACACGATTGTGCTCAACTGCGTCATATCAGGGCTCCTCAGATGCGGCGAGGAGGCGGCGGCCGAAGAGACATACCAGAGGATGAGGAATGGTCACACAATGGCCATCGAATTACCGGATAGGAACTACGGGATGGGCCGGGTTGTCACAAAGGTCCTCATGATGTTCACCAGGGTCGGGAGGAAACACCCGGAGCTTCAACAGTCGCTGCAGAAGCAGGTCCGACTCGCGCCAAACCTCCACACCTACAAGCTCTTCGTCGAACACTACGCCATCCGGGTCGGAGACCTGGCCAAGGTCGCCCAGTACCTGGACGAGATGAAGTTCCTCCGGATCACGATCCACCCGACCATCTTCCTGGCGCTGTTCAAGGGCTTCTACTCCCACGGCGGCTACGCCAGCTCGGAGTGGAGCGAGCAGCGCCTCGAGGGAGTGCTCAAGGCTCTGTACCAGGCGAGCGACGAGCGGGTCCGAGGGTTCCGCATCGACCGATGGCTGGTCATCTGGGCGCTGCGAGCGGTCAGCAAGTGCTCCTCCTCCGAGGCCGTGGTCCGGGCATACGATGCTCTGGCGCAGCGGTGGGACATCCCGCCCGACCGGCAACCCTTCATGCAGTCCCTGTTCGACAACATCCTGAACGGCACCGACATGAATTCATCTACGGGCCAGTGGGACGGCCCTTCACATCGGAGATACAAAAAGGACGGGACGCGGCTATGATGTAACAGTAACAGTAAATTCTGTACCAATTTTGTACAATACACCAAAAACAATGTATAATAGTACCCCGGAGCTATATAGAGCTCTGTATCTGGACGATCCTCTGCCCAGACGCATGCACACGAATTGCCTGGGAGTAAGAGCTGGAGCATGATAGACCGAGGGACGAAATCACGCAGCAGATGACAAGGCATGTCTGGTCAGACAAATGAAATATTTTGAGTACAAAGGATCGAAGGTGACTGATGTCTATTGGGTTATGTACACAACGATCCACCTCCAGGCTCCCCGATCTGTCAATGGATAAGCACCATGCCCAATCCGCCAGCGACGGACTTAGGTAGGCTTGTAGGTCTGCCAGGCTGCACGGCGAGTTAGCAATCGGGGTCGAGGGGCGGCAGGACAGAAACCACGCACCGCAGATGCCGAAGGGAGCGAAGAAGCCGACGGCCATGAAGGTCCAGTAGCCGGTGCCGAACCACTTGCTGCGGGGGTTGAAGGGGATGTTGCTGTAGGCGCCCTCGGGGTAGTGGTAGGGCGAGGACATGCGGGCGCGGGTGGCGTGGAAGCCTCGCTTGGTGACCAGCGAGGTCGTGGTGCGGGCGGCGGCGCGGGAGAGCATCTGCAGCAGCAAAAACGGTCAATTAAGTCGGTGGAAGGCGGGAGGAAGGAGGCCAGCAGGTCAATGGCTAGACGGGAGCTCGAGAGAACGCACCTTGACGTTGTGGAGTGGCGATTGGGGATTGGAGCTTGGTGAATGTCAAAACGTCGTGATGATAGCATCCGAGGTCAAGATGGTGGTCTGAGGTTGAGAGGAAAACGCTTAATGGGTCACGTGCTGGACCAGGTGACTCGAATGCTTACTGTCCGAGTCGTACGTGACGTCGGTAGCAACCGGCAGGTGGGGGCGCGATGACTCGGCGCTGCTTCCCTTGCTTGCTGCTTGCTTCACTCTCTCACCGCCCGCAGCTCTCGCTCGCCAGGGGAGTTTTTTCTGCCACTCAAGCCCACTTCCTAGTTCGACCAACTTTTTTTTTAAACGCGTCCAAGCCAAAGTCCCACGAATTGGGACTCCCGATCGATCGCCTTGTGTTTTGTTGTACGTACGGGAAGATAAAAAAATTCACGCCTATTTTCCAAGGCGGAACTATATATTTTGCGCGTTTTCTCCAAGGCTATCAGGGTTTTGTCTCTTTTGGCGCATTTTTTCTTCCCTGAGCTTTTGCCTTTTCGCAAGCTCCGACATAACCCCGATTCACCACCAGTTCCTCGATCTCGATCTCTTTCCCCCCCTTGGAGCGGACTCCGATCACGGGTCAACAAAACATCGCCAAAATGGATGAGATGTTTGATGTGTTTGAGGGCAGGGTGGAGGCCCCGAGTGCGAGCGAGGACGAGAGCGCTCCTCAGAGAAGTCGCAAGACCGACAAGACAAAGAAGAGAAAGGCCGACGAGGCGATAAACGGCGATGCGGGCAAGGTGTCGGAGGACGTCGACATGGACAACACCACCGAGACATCCAAGGATGAAGCTTCCGACGACGACGACGACGACACATCCGACACCCCCAGCCAGCAGGACAAGAAGAGGAGGAAGAAGAATGACGGCGTGGGCCCCGTAATGACAGATACCTTCCAGACGGCCGAGTCGAGAGAGGTTGCCGGCGCGTCGACATTTGTGCCCCAAGACTCGTCCCTTGTCTTGTCGCATAACATCCAGCATCAGGTTGCGCTGCCGCCCGATCTAGACTATGAATACGTCCCGCTGTCCGAGCACAAGGCCCCCGAGGAGCCCGCGCGGACGTGGAACTTCAAGCTCGATCCCTTCCAGAGCCTGTCGGTGGCGTCGATTGAGCGGGAGGAGAGCGTGCTTGTGTCGGCGCACACGTCTGCGGGAAAGACAGTCGTGGCCGAGTATGCCGTCGCGCAGTGTCTGAAGCGCAACCAGAGAGTCATCTACACGAGTCCCATCAAGGCGCTGAGTAACCAAAAGTATCGAGATTTCGAGGCCATCTTTGGCGACGTGGGCTTGATGACGGGTGATGTGACCATCAACCCCACGGCTAGTTGTCTGGTCATGACGACGGAGATTCTGCGGTCCATGTTGTATCGCGGCTCCGAGATTATGCGAGAAGTCGCGTGGGTCGTCTTTGACGAGATTCACTACATGCGCGACAAGATACGGGGTGTCGTTTGGGAGGAGACCATCATCATGCTCCCCGACAAGGTCCGATACGTTTTCCTGTCGGCCACCATCCCCAACGCCTTCCAGTTCGCCGAGTGGATTGCCAAGATCCATCACCAGGCCTGCCACGTCGTCTACACCGACTTCCGACCGACTCCTCTCCAGAACTACTTCTTCCCCGCAGGTGGCACCGGCGCCAGGCTCATCGTCGACGAGAAGAGCAACTTTAACGAGCAAAACTTCAACCTGGTCATGCAGGAGGTCGAGGAGAAGAAGGGCGCCGACCCCAACGACCCGAATGCGCGACAAAAAGGAAAGGGCAAGAATAAGAAGATTAACAAGGGCGGTGCGGATAGCTCCTCGGACATCGCCAAGATTATTCGCATGACCATCAAGAAGAAGTTCAACCCAGTCATCGTCTTCAACTTCAGCAAGCGAGAGTGCGAGAACATGGCCATGAATATCTCGTCCCTCAGCTTCAACGACGACTCCGAGAAGGCCATGGTTCGCAAGGTCTTTAGCAGCGCGATTGAGAGCTTGTCAGAGCAGGACAGGGAATTGCCCCAGATTTTGAACCTGCTGCCGTTGCTGGAGAGGGGAATCGGCGTGCATCATTCAGGACTGCTACCGATTCTCAAGGAGACGATCGAGATTCTTTTCCAGGAGTCTCTGATCAAGGTCCTCTTCGCGACAGAGACTTTCTCCATCGGCCTGAACATGCCTGCCAAGACTGTCGTCTTCACGCAGGTTACCAAGTGGGATGGTGTCAAGAGGCGGCCGCTCACTTCGTCAGAGTACATTCAGATGGCTGGACGAGCTGGTCGTCGTGGTCTCGATGCCCGAGGTATCGTCATCATGATGATTGACGACAAGCTTGAGCCTGACACGGCCAAGGAGATTGTGACCGGACAACAAGACCGCCTCAACTCGGCCTTTTATCTGGGCTACAACATGATCCTGAACCTGCTAAGAATCGAGGCCATCTCACCAGAGTTTATGCTGGAGCGATGCTTCCACCAGTTCCAGAACGCGGCTAGCGTCCCGTCTCTGGAGAAGGACCTGATGTCGCTGCAGCAGGAGCGCGATGCTATGAGCATCCCCGACGAGGCGACGGTCAAGGACTATTATCAGATTCGACAGCAGCTGAGCACGTACACCAAGGACATGCGCACTGTGATCCAGCACCCCAACTACAGCATCTCTTACCTGCAGCCAGGACGGCTGGTGCAGATCTACAACCCCAAGGACGACCACGAGACCGTCGCCGGCAACGGCACCGACTTTGGATGGGGAGTCATCGTCAACCAGACTCCCCGCCGATCGCCCAAGCTTGGCGAGCCCGAATACATCCCCCAGGAGGCGCACGTCATTGATGTTCTTCTCCCCATCTCGAGGAAGAGCGCCGACTTTGCCCCTGGCCATCCCGCTGCGGAGATGCCTCCCGGCCTCAAGCCATTTTCCGATGAGGATGACATCAAGTTTGCCGTTGTGCCCTGCCTCCTGACTTGCATCAAGGCCATCAGCCAGATCCGACTCTTCTTGCCCGCGGAAGGCTTGAAGTCGGAGGGCGACAAGGAGACGCTCACCAAGTCTCTGATGGAGGTCAAGCGTCGCTTCCCCGACGGCCTCCCCATCCTGGATCCCATCGAGAACATGGAGATCAAGGACGACTCGTTCAAGAAGCTGCTGAGGAAGATTGAGGTCCTGGAGTCAAGGCTGCTGGCCAACCCCCTCCACCTGTCTCCGCTGCTCCCCTCGCTGTGGGACCAGTACCACGCCAAGGTCAAGCTCACCGAGAAGGTCAAGGACACCAAGAAGACCATCGCCAAGGCGTACAGCATCGCGCAGATGGAGGAGCTCAAGTCGCGCAAGCGCGTCCTCCGCCGCCTCGGCTTCATCAACGACGCCGAGGTCGTCCAGCTCAAGGCGCGAGTCGCGTGCGAGATCTCGTCGACCGAGGGCCACGAGCTGCTCCTCTCGGAGCTGCTGTTTGACCGCTTCTTCAACGAGCAGACGCCCGAGATGTGCGCCGCGGTCATGAGCTGCTTCATCTTTGACGAGAAGGTCGAGGCGGCCGCGCTCAAGGAGGACCTGCAGAAGCCCTTCCGCGAGATCCAGGCCAAGGCGAGGATCATCGCAAAGGTCAGCCAGGAGTGCAAGCTCGACGTCAACGAGGAGGAGTATGCGCAGAAGCTCAAGTGGCAGCTGATGGAGACGGTCTACACGTGGGCCCAAGGACGTCCGTTTGTCGAGATTTGGTAAGTCGGATGTGGGCGCTGCGGATCGAGAGTATGCTAACAAATCACAGCAAAATGACAAACGTCTACGAAGGCTCGCTGATCCGTCTCTTCCGCCGCCTGGAAGAGCTCCTGCGACAGATGGCCCAGGCCGCCAAGGTCATGGGCAACGAGGACCTGACCAAGAAGTTTGACGATAGTCTGCAGAAGATCCGCAGGGACATTGTTGCCGCCCAGAGTCTCTATCTGTAAGGCTTCAAGCACAATACCGGTTTCACAAAAGGGGTTTGGAATGTGTCGGGGCTATTTTTTCTTGTTTTGCTATACCACCACTGGCATAGGGGAGTTTGGCGTGTCGGAAAAAAGGATGTAGTACCTTGTAATCGGGCTGCTGCGATGCAGTCCCGGCTTTGGGGAATGAAAGCCATGCAAGCCCGTGATGTTCATTTTATAATAAACCGTGTATGTAGAATTCCCCGTTGTAAAACGCCCCCAACGCCATTCCATGAATGCTCCTAATCGCTCAAGGCCTGTCGCCCGAGATGCTCATGATGAACCCGATGCAGAGACTAAACACGACGCCAAACCCAACGAATATCTGCCAGCGCTTGCTCCAGATGCCCTCCTCGCGCATCAGCCACGTCAGGCTCCCGAGCGGGAAGAAGAAGCCGACCATCATGGCGCGGAAGAGGATCTCCAGCACCGAGGCCATGCCCGCGTACTCGTCCTCCAGGGGGCTCGCGCCCGACGGGATCCCGCCGGCGTTGTCGTCGATCCAGGCGTCCTCGAGGTTGCGCAGCGTGTCGGGCGAGGGCATGGCGTCCGGGGTGAAGCGCGCGGTGTGGATCGATGTGAACTGCGTCCTCAGCGTCGCGATCTCGGACTGCGTGAACCCGGACTGGAGCAGCCGGTCGAAGCCCCGCGGCCTGGGCCTCGTCGACGCGGCGGGCCTTGATCCCTCGGGCGTCGCATCCTTCGGCGGCCTGCTCGCCTCCTCCTCCTCCTTCTTCAGCTCCTCGCTCGTCAGTTCATCGCCGATGGAGCAGTTCACGTAGACGCGCGACACGTTCGCGCCCTCGACACCCTTGCCCTTGCCCCTCGGGCCGTCGTCGCGGGGGGGAGGCGGCGGCGGGAGAGGCTTGAGGACGGCGCTGAGGGCCGAGGTGTCGGGGAGGAGGCGGCCCTGGTGGATGAGGCGTAGGCGGCAGCGGGATGAGAGACGCGTGCGCAGGAGGTGCTTGAGGGCGAGGACGGTGGTCGCCTGCGGGGAGGGGATGTCGAGGTCGAGGTCTGGCTGGGAGGTGGAGAAGCGGATGGTGAGGTGGAGGGGGGGAGGCAGAGGACGTGGCGGCGAGGATTGAGACGTCATGATGGTGGCATTGCTTCGCGGATGGGCGTGATGGGGGTGTAGGGTTGCGGTGGGCGGCAAGTGGTGTTGTAGCTATTGCTGTGCCGTAGTTGTGGACGTAAATGTTTCGCTTCTTTACACCGGGTGAGGTGATATGAAGATGAGAATCGATGGTTGAGGCTCAATCTTTTGGTGGTGACGTGACCTCCACATGGCAGGTAAACTCACAGGGGGGCTTGCAAGGGGTAACAGCGCTGCAGGCCCCGCCGCAGGGGCATGATGACCTTCTAAAACTTGCCGACCGCCCGGCAGAAACCCCAGAAAGTGGGCTTCGCCTCGAAACAACATCCCCATCATTTTGCAACTTTCATCTGCATTCGGCACCCAACGCCTCTTACGGTCGTTTTTTTCTTCCTTCTTTTAGGGCGTTGCGTTGCTGTTTCGTTGTTGCTCTGTCATGGAATCATGCCGCGCCTGCGAGGGACGAGATACCTGACCTGCTTCTACTGCGGCAAGCGGTCCAACACCAAGTATGATGGCATCACTCGGCAGTTTCTCTGCCTGTCCTGCGATGCGACCAACTACCTAGACGAGGTGCGACATAAACATCCATTCTAGACATATATATAATTTACTGACGACTTTTAGAATGGAGACATCACAGACCCTCCTGTGGCTACCGAGCGTGAAGCCCCCGCAACACAATACGCCGTCTCTCGACAGTCCCCCCCGTCGTCGCCCAGGGACAGCATCTTCTGCGCAACATGTCTCAAGAACCAGCGCCTCTTCACCTCCTCCCTGGCGCAGTACCTCCCCGACGACCCGAACCACCCCGACTACCCCGAGCTCGAGCGGAACTACTACCGCTACCGGAAGGGGCTGGAGGAGAGGTACCCGCAGGTCTGCGACGAGTGTGCCGAGCGGGTGGAGGGCCAGATCCGCCGGGCGGGGTACACGGCCAAGACGGACCACCTGCGGAGGATGATGGAGAAGAGCCGGGGGAGGAGGGTCGACCCAGGGAGGACGACGGCCTTGGACTGGGCGAACAGCCTTGGTCGGGGGCTATGGTGGGGAGGGCTGGCGATGCAGATGCTCTGGCACCTGAGGACGGTGGCGTATGCGCTGGAGCATCGTGACGAGGGCATGTATGACCCCGATGACAGGAGCTGGCCGACGATGGCTGTTGCGGGCCTGGCCTGGGTTGTTGGGTTTCTGCCCCCTGAAGAGGCTCTGATTAATGCGGCGGTTACGGCGAGCATACTGTCGGCGTGGTGGAATCCGCAGTTCGTGCAGGTCACCCGTGGCTTCACGAGGCATCTGCTGGGGTTCACGCAGTGGTATTCCTTCCAGGGGCTCATCATCTTCTTCCGATTCCTGTTCCGGAGGGTGCTCGAGATGAATGGCGGCAAGGCGCAGTCGAGGAGTGCCCAGCTGAGTGCTCACCTGGTCATGTCCTGCGCCATGATCATGGTAGGTCATTCGGGGTGCGGGTGTTTGAAGACACGCTGACGTCTATAGATTTACTCTCTGGCGAAAAGATCCATCAGAGTTGATACCACGCCCCTTTTCGGCACATCCAGCGCCACGGTGTCGCCGAAGCAGCCCAAGATTACCAGGAGGAAGAAGGAGGAGCCAAAGACATTTTCGGATATGCTGAACGAGGCGCTCGACTCTCCTAGCCCGACAACGCAGCGGGATCGGTTCAGCCAGCCACTCATCAACTCGTTACCTCCGCCGTACCCCCCTAGTATTCCTGTGAAGACCCACGAGAGTCCTCACACACAGTTCGACAACCTCAACTTGAGCCCACAGAGGGCTCCAGAGGCGCAGTATTCGGATGAGATGGACTGGACGCCTACCGAGACTCAATCGCAGCACCGAGCCTTTCGAGACGTGCCGCCCGCCAACGCCCCTAGACGACCTTTCGGCGAGTCACCGGTTAGCACGGAACAGAGCCCGTTCTGGTACAAGGTCCCTGCTGCGCCGACAAATCCGTCTCACCGGCTGCGCAACCCACCCAACGCGCCCGTGCTGAGGAGCAAACCGGCTGAGAAGGAGAGCATCTTTTTCCGGGGCGCAGGCAAGGCCCGAGGCCAGGGGGCAGTCGAGGATGAGCGTGACGTTTCGTTCAAGCCGCCGAGCTTCTTTGCGCCTCAGGCCAGCAATGATGAGGCTAACAGCTTGGCCGATCTCTTGAGCCAGAGCTTCACCTTGACCCAGGAACAGACCCAACCTGCTGGTTCTTCAGCGAGGGGCTCGTCCAGGTGGAGGGCAGGCACTCGAACTTCATCCACTGCTCCGGAGCTGAACCTAGGCGTCGAGCTTATGGCCCTCGCCGCCATGCTTGTCATCTGGGGCCTCACGCTCGCAGTGTCCATGCCGTTTGGCCGGGAGGTGCAGTTGGCGCTGCTCTCGGCGGCGGGGACCATCGCTCTGCGCGTGACGGGCGAGACGAGCCGGGAGACGAAGGAAGAGCAAGCTCCCAGCACGGCGACTTATGTCGGCTCGGTGCTCAGCGTCATGGAGCTGGCAGCTGTGTGCTGGCTTGGGTGGGAGGTGTGGCAGGGGAGCGCAGAGGCTGGCGGGTATGGCATTGGGGTATTGACGGTTATGCTTGGCCATCAGGTTTGGAGTAGTGTGGTTTGACTCTAGAGCGTGTTTGACTGGATAACAAAGGCGTTTGGGAGGTGGGTTGTCTGCATATACAAGAGCTGGGTTAGATGCACATGGGAAGACATGGGAATGCGTACATAGCCCAAGGGTTGGCTGGACAGCAATATTTAGCCGTTATACTATTGTTTGTTTCTATCCTTGTAGTTCAAGGATCCTCTGTTGATACAAACCGGTCATGACTGATTGCTACACGAAACACAAGAGGTATTTGCTTTATGGATTTCTTCTTATTCAGTCCTCTGCTGGGATCTTTGCCCGCGGGACATGTCACTATCTCATCTAAGCCTGCCCCTCAAATGGCGTCTCATAAGGCCGCTCAGCCTGAGGCGTGATACGGGCCAGATGCCTCCGCTGGCCAGACTTCCAGTCGACCAGGGCGGTGTGCTGGACGGAGCGGTTGTCCCAGACGACGACGGTCTTTTCCTGCCACTTGACGCGGGCGTGGAAGTCTGCGCCCCAGGCGATGTGCTCATAGAGGAAGTTGAGGATGGCGTCTGACTCTTCCTTTTTGAGGCCGACGATGTCGCGGGTGACTGAAGGGTCAGTATCTCTAAGGTGACCAGGGGTATTGGGGGGAACCTACACTGAGGGTTGATAAAGAGAGACTTTTCGCCAGTTACGGGGTGCGTCCTCACGATGGGGTGCTCGTTTACGACGGGCTCACGACGCTTGATGCTGCCCTTCTTGACGCTCGCGTTGACCTGCTCGATGCCCGAGTGCGTGGCCTTGAGCCCATGCAGCAGCTTCTGGAAGGCGGGGGAGAGGCGCTCGTAGGCCTCTACGGTGTTGGCGAAGAGGGTGTCGCCCCCTGTGTCGGGGGTGTCGAGGATGTACAGGAAGGTCGTGCCGGGGGGCTGCTGCTCGTAGGTGATGTCCGAGTGCCAGGCCACGGAGCTGACGCGGGTCTTGAAGAAGGTCTCGTGGGACTTGTCGCCGGCGCCGCGGTGGACGAGGTGGATCTCCGGGTGGCCCTCGGGCGATCCAGACGTCGGGTGGATGTGGTGACGGCCAAAGTAGCCGCCGAACTTGAGGGCGTCGGAGATGGGCAGGTCGGCAAAGTCCTGGTTGCGGAAGGCGACCACCTTGCGCTCGGCGACGTAGCGCGCCAGCTCATCCTTGCCGGCGTCGGAGAGGCTGCTGAGCTGGACGCCGTCGACCTCTGTGCCGATGGTGGGGGTGAGGTGGGAGACCTTTGCGTCGGCGGTGATGAGGTTGGGGAATGTAGGGTCTGCGTCCTTGCCGTGGTCGTAGTGGGTGAAGGGTTCGATGGGGGGGTAGACCTGGTCCTTGTTCCAGGTGGGGAGGTAGTTGGGGTACTGGGGAGTCAGCGGGCAGTATCTAGAAGCCATTGAGGACGTACCTTGGCGGCGGCAAACTCGTCGGTTCCCTTGAGCTCGGCGTCCTTCTTGTAGACGGTCGGGGAGAGCTCCTTGTAGACGCCCTCGACGTGGCCGGGGTAGAGCTTCAGCTTGGAAGCGTCGGTGACGAGGTTTGCCACGGTCTCGGTAGCAGAGGGGGCCATTTTGATGTTGATTGACTTGATATGGGAAGTCTCTATGATAGGGTCTGTTTCTAAGACACAGGCACCTTTATATACATCTCTCCTCTTCTCTGACAAATACCGGCATCGACTCCAACGCGGGGAAACAGTTACAGATGTGCTTGATGGCATCAGACTGGCGAATATCTGCACCTCGATTCGCCATGATGAAAAGCAACCACGCCCAAGGACTGTCCTGTCATTGTCCTCAGCGATTTCGGAACAGGCTAATTGCGCAAGTGTCGTGTCGAGTTGCGTCGATCAGAGGATATGCGAGGGGTACAACATCATCGACACTCTGGGGCCAAATCACGCAATGGAAAAAGTGCCGTAACATGACAATGCGAAAGTGCTTGGCTGCCGTTAGAGGAGACACCAGGCGTGGTACGCAGAATGGGGTTCGATTGCGCCATCTCGGGTTGTGCTTGGGTGTTTTGGATACGCCCGCATCTTGGTGTCGCAATCTCATGGGATGGGTCACGCAATGGTAGTATGGATATCGGGTGTCGGTCGACATTCCGACAGAAGAATGGATTTAATAACAAGTTGAAGTTGAAAACGTTGTAGTTTCATGAATTGTTTAGTTGAGTTGAGAGGTGAGTTATAAGACAGACATAGAATACTATCTCCCATATATCACATATTCGCCATATATCACATACGGACTATATCTGGATATATTCGTACTCAACAGAGTCAACACCACAACCTCCGAGAAATTCTCCAGAACTTAACCCCGTCACGGCCTCTCGGTCGGTCTCCCCAGCGATTGGACCGGCCTCCCCCAGCCGGCACGTCATTGCCCTCATCCGGACAATCGTCCGTCATGGTCTGTCATGTTAGTTCGGGGTTGCTTGTCGCAGCACTTGCTGGCAATAGCAACCTCCTCCTTTTCCCTCGACCTCCTCGACGCAGCCTTATCCAAGGATCTCAATTGGTTCCCCGTCGCCCACGGGCTCTCGGGAGTTCAGTGCTTGCATGACGATATCAAAGTGACCCCCATTCTCCAAGACTGAATCGCCCCTTCTGGGCTCGTTAGTCCTTGCCTCTGGCGTCGTTCCTTGCCCGTCTCGGCCTGGATTAGCTGGGGATTCTCGTAGCAGAGCTCGTCTCACCGAGCCACTTGAGGTGATTGCCAAAGCTCATGTCGACATTCCGGGTTCCATGAGGTCGTATCAAGAGAGGGCATGGGCCAGAGTGCAAGAGACAGATGTCGACTGGGGAGGCCCAACTTCTTTATAACCCAAGGTGCATCCAGACATCTCCGCGGCCCAGGTCTTTCTTCCAGCCACAGGTTCACCCATCTCCGCGGCCCTGAATCCTACCAGTCTCTTGTCTTGGTTGCCCCCCCC